>CABFVZ010005124.1:0-36357 GCA_902151445.1 Timema monikensis
TCCCAGCTCCCACTGCGACTCTATCCTACCTCCCACCATGACTCACGTTGCTGGGACTCTATCCTACCTCCCACCACGACTCACGTTGATGGGACTCTATCCTACCTCCCAACGCGACTCACGTTGCCGGGACTTTATCCTACCTCCCACCGTGACTTACGTTGCCTGGACTCTATCCCAGCTCCCACTGCGACTCTATCCTACCTCCCACCATGACTCACGTTGCTGGGACTCTATCCTACCTCCCACCACGACTCACGTTGCCAGGACTTTATCCCAGTTCCCGCCGCGACTGTATCCTACCTCTCACCGCGACTCACGTTGCCGGGACTCTATCCTAACTCCCACCGCAACTCATGGTGACAGGACTCTATCCTACCTTCCTCCGTGACTCACGTTGCCGGAACAATCTCGCCGACCTTTTCCCTACCCCTACACACACGGGTCAGATCACAGCGTCACCATCGTGACATCAACCAGTTACTCCCGAAGCCGCAGCAAGGGATAATAGTTCATGTATATAATTTTTAAATCATAAAATTCAGTTTGAACCAAATCCACCAAACCATTTCACAATTCTTGTCAGTGATAGACAGACAGACAAACGAACACGGGGATGGAGATAATATTATAGTAATACACTTTTACGGGTCATTGGCACCAAAAAGTCAATATTCCTCAAAATCATGAGGTAGAAATTTTTAACTTTTACAATACTTTCTTATTATATGGGAAATTAAAAACAAGTAGATGCAAACTAATATATTTCTAAAAATGTTTGTACATGGTCTACGTTTTAGAGATCAAGTTTTAAACAACAGTTTGCAAAGGATAATTGACCGGAGGGTACTCTATAGAGCTCAAGTTAATAAAAAAAATTAAAAATGTATTGCTACAAAGCTAATTTAATCAAGTAGATTCAAACAAATATTTTGAGTTTACTTATGGTAGAGCGAATCAAACTTGGAATATTCTTGTGCAAAAATTAATTTTAGTATAAATTTCTTAAAACAAAATTCAAAATACTTGACAAGATAAGCTTAAACTAGGCCTACGTATTAAGGGAGAATATAAGGGTGTAAAACTCGGGTGTATTATTAAAACAAAAATTAGATCTTAATGCTTTATAATACGTTAACAAAGCTAAATTATTCACTATCAATATTGAGTGCTTATTTGTTTTCTTTCTAACCTGTTCACCAAGTACAACTATCAACTTCAAATGCAAAGAGAAGTCACAGAAGATTTTTCAACCATAAGTTCAAAGTGAAATTATAGTTTATTTCAGTTATAATATTATGAAAGCTCAAAGTAAGCACTGCATAGTTATACAAATCATTTTCTTTAGTTTTCCAGGTAAGCCACACTATGCAGGTCACTCGGTAACCTCTCCAAGGATGTGTCTACCAAATTCTTCGGCTGCAAAGGTATCATCGGTACCCTTACCAATGGCATCTTCTCCAAACATCTGTATCAATGCATCCAGCCAGATGTCTTCTGTATCTCTACCAGATGTGCTAGAGCCATATAATGCAGCTATTCTTCAGGTCCCCAAGAAACAAACGGAAATGATATCGCCACAGTACACAGCCGCTGCTGATGTGACTCCCTCTAGAAGAATAACTACTCAAAACAATGATGCGGCTCTTCAAGTAAGATACATAATTTTCTTAGAACTACTATTTTAACTTTTGGAATTGCAAGTGTTACAAATACTATTCCTCTCATCTGTATAAAGTTGAAATTCCCACTAAACTATAACTACCATAACTAAAAAAATTCATCAATTTACATTATGTATCACATCAGAACATGTAGAACAAAATAATCTTATTGGCACAGATAACTACTGGTTGTAAAACATCTTAGGGTGGATGTTGGATACAAACAGGGACGTTGTGCTGGGGTAGGGAATCACGAGGAGGTGACAATCCCCCTCCCCAATGTTAGGGGAAAAGCTTGAAAGTTGGGAATTTTGTGGCGAATTGGGAAGTGAGTTGGGGAATGAGTCTGGAGTTGGGAAATTCTATAATTACTCTGTACATCAGTATGAAAGATCTTGAAAGTAGACTTGTACATAGAGATTTTAATTTCCCAACTTTTGATCCCTAATTTTCAAAAGCTCCAAATTTATAGCCCATAACACATTGAAAGGAGATACCTTTTGTAGTATTTGGTATATAACGCGTAGTTAATAAAGTTGGCTTGGAGCGTAGTTGTCACAGACTACTAGTTTTAACGCTATTACTAAATTACTAGACAATAGTAGCCTTAAGAAGGTTAGGCTATGTTTTAAGGTGATAACTTGATAAATCCTGGCGTTTTTACAAGCCGACTCTTGTTAGTTTTCCTATACGAAATCATGGTTCGTGTCAATACAAATAACATCTGTAACTTGAAAAACCCATAATTATCAAATAACTAAAAATTAAGTTTCTTAAAACCCTAATCCAAGGCCCAAATATCACCTTCAATTTTACCATTTTCCCAGGGAAGAGACCCTTGGCTCCACCCCCAGGTCCACTAGTGTTCTGAAAGCTGTCTGGAAATTTTTCTTACTTCAGAACGTCTAGAATTAGGAAATTTACTCACTGTCTCACCCCTCCTCCCAAAATAAATTTCGTGTTATGCTCCTGGGTAAAAAGTAGTATATTTAGGACGTCAAAGTGAACATATTAATATCAAATGCATTAGCAATAATAACAACAATCTTAAACATTGATACGCCTCTGCAAACGTCTGCACCAGGATGATTGGTTCGTTGAAGGATTACTTTTCTTCTCTCACATCTTGTCAAAGTCGGTATTCTCTGCCATTTTTGGTTAATTCATAGCATGAAAATAATTATTTTTATTTTCTTTCTTGAGATTATATAACTAATAACTATCTTATCTCAATTTTGTTTAGTTACATTGGTGATTGCCTCTAACTCTTTCTATCGTGTCGTATTAAGTAGTCTTATAGCTAACTGCATCCTATTTTTAACCCTCAGGTCGTAAAAAAATTGCTTTTGAGAAGTTGATAAATATCTTCGTTTCATGACACCCTGAAACGGAAAAGTTATTTTTGCAGTGCTGTTTGTCTGTATCTCAACCTAGAGCGGAACCTATTTTACCGATTAGGCTAAGACATCATATCTAGGTTTTTTATAAGGTTCCCCCAAGTAGTATTTAGAATTATATATCTAACTCTAAAATTAAGAGTGGCATTAGTGTACAAGGCACT
The DNA here is from genome assembly GCA_902151445.1 of Timema monikensis. Taxonomy (NCBI): domain Eukaryota; kingdom Metazoa; phylum Arthropoda; class Insecta; order Phasmatodea; family Timematidae; genus Timema; species Timema monikensis. Next base: position 3,226 of record CABFVZ010005124.1, read on the forward strand.
AGAAGATGGACCCCTTAATCCAACTCTCCAGTCCTACTCCTTCGGAGGCGATATGCCAAAACTCAGGCTTTATCTACTAATTCACACATAGGCTTAAGTAAGGTCATTCCCCCCCTCCCCCTCGCCTCTTAGTTTGCCATCAATGATTAATAACGGCTTTGGAAGATAGTATAATACTGTTTAAACAACAATAACAAATATTAGACTATATAAGCGCATGACTGCTGAGGTAATACAAACGACGGTAGCAGTTTAAATTTCATCAGACTAAGACACTTCTGGGAAAACAAAAGTTGTTCACCTATGACAAATATTTTGCTAACAATATTTACCTAACACACTAATTTGACTAAAAGGAATTAATATATTTTACTTATAAAAATATCTGGCAAACCAAAGACTTTAATTTGGATACACAATTTTATATATTTTTTTGTATATTATGTTCATCCGATACGATATATAAGGTAATAGATTATGTTGTTTTGTTGAAGGTAAAATTACAAAATGTTGGTGGGTTTCATACCATAGAATTCTTTTCCTATTCTAATGGCCATATTCTTTGTTTTTCATTATTTATTATAATCTAATTTTCAATAACCTAACTCTGAAAGAAAAATTTTGTATAAAATAATTTAAATACCTAGCTATGATGGAGAGTGTAAAATTAAAACTTTTATTTTCCTTGTATTTAGTAAAATATTCACATATACAACTATTTACCTCTTAAAATTTAGTATTTTCTATGAAATATTACCATATTCATAATATATTTAATAGATTCGACCATGTTTATATTGTGTGTTAATCATCATTCATGCAGCTTGTTATTTGTATCAAACCTTTTAATTAATTTCTCTGGAGTTCCTATGCTTAACATTGAGCAATAGCTGAAAATGGAATAAAAAGGTGAATGGTGCATTTCACAACAAAAAATTGCAAGTTCACTATAAATTTTACCTTTTATGACAATTAAAAATCACTAAAAACTGTTTCATATCCAACCAGCTTGCAATCTGTTTTCTTTCCCAATGAATGCCAATAGGCCTACTATTCAAAGTGGCAGGATATAATATCTGCAAGTTGGCTGTATGCACTAGTACGCCCCTTATAGTGCTAAAAGCGTCCAATTGCGTTACAATAAGATCAATATGTAAAGGTGTGCAATGTATCTGCTACTGGTTGGTTCGTGTGTGACTACCCCTTTGCGGTTATTCACCCAAGAACAATGCAAACTAGAGGACAGGATTATGTTATTTGATCTCCCCGATTGAACGACTCATTCCTCCTACGCCTAGAAGCTAGTACCCCGTGTGGTTGCTTGCCTTCCCCGTCTCTCTCCAGCTATACCCTAACACTACTATAATGGTAATAAGCAGTTAGTTTCTCTCCCCCAGACGGTTATGCTTTGACTTCCTTACCAATGAACTACGAGTAATTTCCCAACCATCCTCACTCTCTTTTCTTCGGACTGTAAGCATTCTACCTCGTGCTTGGTTTAGGGGAAGAACGTTAGACATTACAAGTACCATCACTCCGGGTCATCGGTCCAATGTCCTAGGCTAGCTTGGACATATACTGCTAGAGACTTCGTCTAAGAAATGTAAAACAAAACCAATTAGCAATACAAAAAATATACAAACGATTCATTAAAATTATGGAAGACGTATAGATCCAGGAACTTGGCTTGAAAACTAAACATTTAAAGTAATTTAATTTTCAAATAGTTTGATGACTTTCTCCAAGAGGTGAGCCTCACGCTGCAATGCTTTTCCTAGCTCTTGAGCCTCGAAACCACCGAGCATAATCTTATCCTTCATGCCATCTAGAATAAACGTTTACGGGTTTGACTCCTTTACCTACCTTACGTACATTGAAAATTTCAGTCAGCCAGTACACAATCCTTAGTAAAAGCGTTACTATGCTTGCTGATACGTACAACGCCATCACGTTTAAACTTTTCATATAAAGTTTCAACATCTTGAGGCGTAGGTACGTAGAAGGCTGTTATCCTTAACGTCAATTGGTTTCATTTGGATAGTCAAATGGATCAATTGGAACAAACACTATCAGTTCACCTCTAATACACCCGTTCCCAAGCATACTATTCCATGGGAAATAAATAATCGGGAGTTCACCTCCACCCTACAAGACCACTGATATTCATAGTCACTTATTTTATTTTGGATAGCTTATTTGGTGTAGTTCCTTTTTTGTATAATCAATTTGGTAAGAAACCAGCCCCTTGTTATAATAGTGAGCAACACACCTCTTTCCTCTTATAGGAATCCCGGTTGGTATAATGGGTATTTTTCCCGAATGGGTAACTATCCAAACAGTCACTAGAGTCTGATTAGTTAGGCTTAAGTTAGGTTAATAATTGCCACTGGTTCTACACCCTCATTCACAATCGCCGTCAGCTCATATCACTGGGACATGAAAAGAGCCTCCAGGGAAAGAATGTACTATTAGTACAGGATGATCTATCTGGATTAAAGGATGAGCGAGAAATACTAACAGAACGGTTATTTATTTCATGACGAAGCAGTCGATTTGGAAAAAACATGTTTGACCACCAGCTGGATGCTGCACTGACTGTACCCACCAGATCCACCATTTTTAACTTAGCAACGAAACTGGAAAGAACGGGAAGCTTGGTGGCGTATACAAGCGGATGGCCCAAGATGACAGCGGTCACAATACTGGATGTGAAGCCATGTTTATTGACATTCCCAAGAAAATCTCTTCGGAGGCTATCCCAAGAGACTGGACGAACGTATTCGACCTGTTTGTAGCAGCCAAACAGGCAAAGATTAGGCTGTATTTTAGCATGTGTGCGCACGAATTACAGCCATCCGATCTTGTAAAACGACTGGCTTATTGTCAATAGTTTGCCCAATTTTTTGCTGTGAACACCACCCTGTTGGACATAGCATGGTTTACTGACGAAGCATGTTTTCATTTATCCGCCTATGTAAACTCACAAAATACATGGGTGTGGGCCCGTGAGAATCCCCCCACCATTCATGAAGGGCCATTGCATTCAACGAAAATTGGTGTCTGGTGTGCGGTGCCCCGTTGCCTTATCATTGGGCCCATCTTTTTTTTAAGACACGGTGAATATTGACTCAAAACTTGGAAATCTTTAATGAGTTTGTGAACCAACTGGATGATCAAGAACTTGCAAATGGTTACTTCCAACAGGACTGTGCCGCTTGCCACACCTCCAATAAGGGCATGGCAGAAATTCTCATTTTTTTACTGGACAGTATTATCTCCAAAGACCTGTTGTCACTGAGATCTCTCAACCATACACCCGCAAAGTTCTTCCTCTGAGGAATCTTAAAAGGCCTTATTTATGCCAATAGGCCTAGGTTGATTTAGGAACATAAAGACAACATCAAACGTGAAATTGCTGACATTGACGTCACTATGCTATATCCCACATTCATCAATATGGAGCGTTGGGTGAATATATGGCTGAACATTGTGGTTGGGAACTTCCAGCATCTTCAATGAGAAATTCCTACTTGCCATGGGCCAAGGTATGTTTTACAATATTCAAATGTGACTTTCCAATAATGAACTAATTAAAAAAAATAGGTGTATTATCCCGAGTGAATCATCCTGTAGCTGATATATATTTAACCAATCATCTTTAATTGTCATCCCAACTACTCTTTACTCATTTTATTACTTGAAACCATAGAATAGAAACACAGTAATTTAAACCTATTTACAATATTTGAATTGCGTGAGTGCTAATATGCAGAAATACTTAGCACTTTTTGGCTTCAGTGCTTATAAAGTCCCCCTTCTTGTCCCATCCCAAACATGATTCTTGATGTAGGCCTATGCTCCCAGCATACACATACTATATTGGTGAGGTACCTAATATCTATAAACATTATCCCTATGAGCAATCAACGGCTCACAGACTGAAGAGGATATTACCAATCGTAGATCAATGGTAAGGTGGACCAAGTATAGCCACCGGTAGTGGATAACTGGACCATTCATTGCCATTACAGGATTCATAAGGTAGAGTCGGGGGTAGAGGGAGGGATTAAATCCATCCCACGGGAAACCATCCGTGTTTTTATTGGGTGAGAAGAACGGGTGATTCATTCGTGGAAATCCAATAATATCATCTCGTCATCCCACTGGCATGGTGTCCATGGGAATAGCAGCACATGGACCAACTAGTAGCATTGTCTTTGTGATAGTTCAGTTGGACGTTTTTTCTACTAGCCGGGGTAAGACATACTACTTACATAATTGTTCGAGTAATCTTTCAACTGTCATAAAAAACATAAACAAACTATATATAGCCTTAAAGTGAGTGTTAGATTCACCCTCACCTGTAAACATAATTGATAACTTGATCATTTTAGAAATGTTCACGTGAATATAAGACTTTATGTTTATATATAAATATTCTGGTAAAAATAACACTATCTTACGACTAAAAAAGTTACAATTTTAATGTATTCATACATATAGTCATGTTATCTATAACCGTAACGTTTGATAACTTCTATCAATTCCTATAAAATAATATTAATAATCTAGTAAAATGTTAGCAATGTTAACCACAAAGATAATATATGATATATATATATATATATATAGATAGATATATATATATATATACATATATACATATACATTTTCTAAACGGTTCTTTCTACCAAAATCAACGTATATGTATTATAATACTTATGAAGTGGGGTTCTACGAGCTGAAGTTTCTTTGAGTCGAGCAATTTTCTTAAAAATCTTCCGAGCATCGAGTCGAGTCTTAATGGAATAACTGTATAATGTCTCAAATCAAACCAAGCAATTTTTTTTAAATCCTTGAAATGACTATAGCAGTAATATTTTAACAATGAAAAAACATTATTTGAAAATTAAAATATATTTTTTTTTATGGGAGCAAGCGAACTACCATACATAATAATACCATTCTGACAATCAAATGTAAAGTTAGGCCGACACTATTCCACTAGCTGACGCAAAATTTGGGGATTACGGGCTTCCAATTCGACTTTTACACCAAAATATAATAGACTGATGACTATTATTCTGTAATATGTGAGGTCTAACCAGGTAGCTACTATAGGTTTATTAAATTAAATATACACTCGTACACTGTCGTCGCAATTACGAGTCCTACGTTCACCCATCCCGGTCACCATTATGTTACTGTGTCAAAGCGTAAGATCTCTTACTATACTTGGCAACTGTCTAATCAAAACGCTATGAACACTGTCTTAACCAGTGTCTAACCAATATCCAACCCTTGTCTACACACACTAGCTAGAATCTTCCAACTAGGAGATTCCAAAGACGGCATTAAACACCAATCAACGGGCTTAGATCCACGTCACCCAAAACCACGCGATGTTTGAACATCACTTTCAACAGATTCAATGCTTTCCCACTGGAATTAACAGCTATGGGACTACATGCGGATTGTACAGGAAACATCTCACATTTCAGATAGTTGACTCTACACTTACAAGCTGGCCGGTGATAGATAAACTTACAATATATATCAAATTTTTAAGAAAAATCACTAAGTTGAGAGTCTCACATTTTCTTTAATCTAATAAACTTGAGTTATAATATTTAATAGGATTATTATTTAAATACATTTATTATTAAAAGTTAGTTAAAAATGAATAATGATCATATTTTATATTATATAAAAATTCTTCCATTCACTTCTCATCTGTATTGTTGATATTTACATGATGATCCTTCAATAAGAGAAGGAAGTAATATTTTTTTAATATTTCAATATCATGACGGCCTTGCATTAAGCTATTTGTGTTCTAACAACATTACGGAAATATAACTTTTAATACCTTTCTACTTTCAAAAACAAATTTGCTCAGTTGCTAACTTTAACCCGTTAAGTGGCCGTATAGTCTAAGGTGCTAATCTCACAGCATACTAGACTGTCGATGACGGGGAAATTGAGGTTTTAATCTCAGGTGTACTGGAGGTAGTTTTTTCAAAATTATTTTCCACTCTCCCTCAACGAAAAAGCAGGTACACTTCCTCTAAATACAACCATCCTAATCCCTAAAACCATTAGCACATAAGCGTATAACAAAAACGGGTAGCAAGTTGTGGTGCTGACCTTAACAATCCAATGGTCATTATTATTATTATTATTATTATTATTATTATTATTATTATTATTATTATTAGCACCGCGTCTTACTACCCGTTAGGTTTATACGCGCTTACGCTAATGTATAATGGTAGAATGATTTTGAGATGAAATGGAGGAATTACAGTTTAACGTGGGATCTGAACCACGGTGGAGAGTGGGCATTCCTCACATTCATAAGTTGAGTCTAAATAAATAAAGAGAAGATTAAACAATAAAGTACTTATCAGGAAAGACACAATTCAAAGCAAAGAAATACATATACAATATATATAAAAGGGGTATACCAGGACACATTGAAGACCATGTTTTGATCGTATTTCCCACAAAGGTCAATGTATAAGAGGTCCTTCCGATTATGAGACAGGGGCGTACCAGTACACATAGAAGAGCTTATGTGCCACCGATGTTTCAACTCCCCGCTCTCCCTTCCCTTCAGCTGTCACCTTTCACCTGTAATCACTTATCATCCTCTCCCCTCTCCCTTTCGTTCAAACTTTAATATGTCAGCGTTCAACAATACATTGTGTGCTTTTATCTTGACGTGATAATCCTGGCAGGACTTGACATCAGCGGTACATTGGTGCATATTTTTTCTGTCTCACAGGGTAAGACATGGGTATTTTCTTATATTATCTAGAATCTGTAACATTAAATTATCTTAGCATCAGCCTATGACTTAGGACTTTTCCTATAAATTTATTCTGTACGTTGAATCACTTTCAAGCAAATTCAAATACATAATAGACGTACCTTCTTATCCTTAAGTAAGCTTTCTAAACTTTTTTATTCTTACAGGTCTTATCTCTCAGAGAAAGACTGAGGTGTATCACTAAACAAATGCTGCTGCACAATTCTCCTTCTCATCTACATACATGATTTAAAGGAAGAATAGATGAATGATGAGTTTAAAGAAAGAACAAACTAATATTAATCAAATTATATAAAATTCATAAAAAAGAAAATGCTGACGCAGAATCAATCTACTAATCTATATCAACGTTTTAGAGTGAAAATGGAGTAATGATAAGTAAGATAAGGATAGACTAATAAAAATCAAAGTATATAAAATGTATCAAAATAATTAAACTTTACATATCTTTAAGCAAATTCTGATGCAGAATGGGCCTACTCATCTATATAAATGGATTGTAAGAATAGTGGGCGAACAATAAGCTTAAAGGAATAATAGACTTACAATAGAGTATATAAAATTGATCAAAAATTTAAATTGCCATATCTTTATGCGCGCTTACTTGTCCATCTCCTTATATAACAGCATGTTTAACATTACACTGAATGAATTCCTTAACGATAGTCTTAATGGAATGACGTACATTACATTTAATCCTTTCATTACAAAGATGATAGATAAAGTAATGTTCTGTGTTTCACTAAATGTTTTGAAGTACATGAGGAGCTTTGCTACCAACCGTCGTCAAGAGATTTCCCTGAAATACCTAATGATGAATAACAAGTTAATTGGTTGGGCTAATGTTGAAGGATTACAAACTGATTTCTATCAACGTTCCCTTTTGTTTAAAGTTTCTGGCGTTTTCTTCGAAATGCCTTGAAGTGCGCCTCACACACACACACATTCCGGGACTAAGGTGCACGTCAGCCCACTAATTATGACAGTTCCTGGCATTATTATGACATCAAGGTTGACAATTTATAGATGAAGATGGCTATCCTGGGTAGATTTTAGAATCGAGAGTTGAAGAAAACATCGTATCCAGACATTTATATTGTAGAGAAGGTTTAAAGACGTAAAGGAGATAGTGCTTATTTTAAACAGAACAGACTCGACTATTTCAATAATTCATGGACTGATGTAGTCACTATAGTTTAATTTTTTGATAAGTTTTAAATTCTTTGATCGCTGTATTCCCATTCCTGGGTTATTCTACTTCTAAACGGTTGATGATTAGGGGGCTCTGCACCATAATTTTCTTAAGGATATGGTAAATTTAATTTTCTTTCATATATTTTATATACTCTGTTGTTAGTATATTCTTCAATATTCTGCATCAGCAGTTGCTTAAATATATAATAAGTTTAATTTTTATAAATTGTATATACATTGAATGTTGTTAATCTAATCTTCATGTAATCTCATCACTAACCCATCCTTTCTCTAAACTGTTTATGTAGATGAGCAAGTGGATTTTGCATCAGCATTTTCTTAAATATACACCGGTCTCTCTATGAGGGAAAAGACCTGTTAGGCTAAAGTTTGAACAAGAGTGAAAAAGGGACAGGATGATGAGGGTTGACAGGTGAAGGGTGACAGCTTAAGTCCAGGGGGTGGGAAGCCGAATCACTGGTGGAACACGCTCTTATATGTGTTTATATTTGCCCCTATCTCATAATTGAAAGAACCTATGATAAAGTGACTCTTAAACATAAGGTCTTCTAGGTGTCCTGGTATGCTCCCTTTATGTATACTATAATCTTTCACAAAGAGATTGAAACTGGTGAAATCCCAAATCTTTTGACCTATTCTCAGCGCCGGAGCTGCGTGATCGGGGTGATCACACTGGGCCCCCCACAAACCCCCGTAAGAACGAAAACAATCATTGTAACCTTTTGTTGTGGATATCATCTACAGCTTTCAATACAGTGGTGGTGGAAACTTATTTGTGTAGGGAAGGCCGGGCATAAAAAACAACAAACAAAACGTTCTTTAAGAACTTGGCTTCCACCCCTACTCACTCCAATTCCTTCTGTCCGATAAAGCTTTGAAAATTAGATACCTCTAAAAGATATTTGCAGGGGTCTTCCTCCCCAATTTTTGAAAATTAGATCATTTTTATAAACTATTTAGAGTAGCCTTTCCCAATTAATTTTTTTAAATTTGGAGTGGTCCTTCAGCAAATTTTTGAAAATTGGATACCTCTAAAAGCTATTATGAGTAGTAATAGCCTTTTTAAAAAATTTCATTCCTCCAGAAGGTATCATTTGAAGAGAAACGTCTAAATTTTGTTTTTGAAAATCGGCTGCCCCTTGAAGCTCTTTAGAGTAACTCTTACCTTAATATTTTCCGAAAGTAGTCTTCTCAAGCAATTTTTAAAGAGTGATATGTCAGTACTTTATATGCTATTTGAAATGATCCTCACTTGGATGATGATTAGAGTTGCCATCATCTGTAAAAATGGTATGCCTCTAGAACGAAAATCGTGTTTCAAAATGGCATATTGTATCTATAAACTATTTGGAGAGGTACGCCCCTAGAATTTTTGTTAAGTTTCGATGGCCCTAGAAGCTTATTAAAATAATCTTTGTCCAATTTTTGTCTGACAGATGCCTCTAGAAGTTATTTAAAGTGGGGGTTTTGATGCGTATTTTTGAAAACTGGCTGTATCTAAAGGTTTTTTGGAGTTTTTTTATAAGGACATCTTTAAGCTTCATATTGGATAGTATCATATGATTTGAAATGTATCTAGGGGGAGGAAAACTTATTTCAAAAGGGGTGGGTTCTGCTCCTGTGGTTCTGCCACCATAGTATCAATCTGGTCACAGATTACAAAAATGATCTCAAACCATCCAGTTGAGGCACTGGTGGTGGACATTAAAGAAAAGTACAAATATTCTTTCAAAGTAAATGTTCTTCTAAGAAATCTCCTATTAACAACATTCTACATTGTTGAAATACTTTTAAGAATACATTTACCACCAAGGTGGACAAACTGTAGTAGGGGTAAGGTAATTTTCAAAATTGAATTTGAATACAAACCTGGTCCATACAATCATGTACCATAGTCTATCATACATTTCCTTACTTAACATTGGAAGTGATATACTTCATGAAATGGACTTTAAAAACACTATTGACATATTGTTTCAAAGGAAGCAAGGAAAGTTTGTATCATAATGAGCGTTATCATGAAGTCTGTATGCAGCCTATTACTTTTACTTTGTTGTTATTACATTTGTGAAATATTAAACGTTTGTTTAATTTTTAACTTTTCTCAGACATGCTATGATGTAATTTACATAGGCCTGCTTCGGTGGCCCCATGGTATAAAGCGCCACTCTTGCAATAGACTTGGCTGCCAATGACGGGGAGATTGGGGTTCAAATCTCAGTTGGATGTGGTGAGGGTGTTTTTTTACTAAACAGTTTTCCTTTCACCATCCTTGCAAATGCTGTTGTACTCCCACATCCCAAACTCATTGGCGTAATTATTATATATTCGTATAATCTGAGCAGGTAGTAAGACACAGGGTGACCTGGCGGTCTAGGGGTAAGGTGTCAGACTTCTGTGCTGGGGTCAAGGGTTCAATCCTAGGTCCCGGCACAGATTTATCTGATTGCCAAACCCTCTTCACTTCTGACAAGACGTGTATTAATCACAACTTGTGAATGTGTGGAATGCCAGGCCTTCACCGTGGTTCGGATCCCACGTTAAACTGTAGGTCCTCCATTTCATCTCACACCCACCCTACCAATAAACATTAGCATAAGTGTGTATAACCCTAACGGGTAGTAAGACGCGGTGCTAATAATAATAGTAAGACACATTTCTAAAAAGAACATGGGTTTATTGGGGTCCCCACATATATAATCACTATCCATGCTAATATATCATACTAATTGAACTTGCAAGGTTATCAACTTCACTAGTACTTATACTAAGTTTGTGAAATGTTTAAAATAAAAACTCTTTTAAGCTTTTCATAATTAAATATACCATACTACTCTATATTGGGAAAAGTTAACTAGAATTGCATAGGTGCAGTTAACGTCAGTTGGTACATACTTAGTTGGTTTATGGTTAGGTTTGACCCTTTTGGAAAGTTTAAAATCAACCCAAAAACAATCCCATACCCATCAGACTTGCAGATATAGTTTGTCAAATCAACAAAATATATTTGCAAAAACTTAAATATAAATGGTTTTTAATAATATTTAAAATTAAAGATCAGGGAGTCGAACTGAAATTTTTATCAGTTCTGGTTCTGGTTCCTGTTCTTTTCTCTTCCCTATAGTGTTCCGGTTCTTTAAATTTTGTGTAGTACAGCGTCTTTCTATCAATTCGGGCTTCGTAAATATACTAGATTTGATGTTTTTTTAATGAATGAGGAAGGCTACATTTTTATATTTAGAGCAAGTGTATCTGCATTTGTGTAGAAGAAGAGTTGAGAACCATTTTTGAACTAACACTCTGGATCAAAAGTATTGCTAGACTAAAAAATATTATAACATACCTTAATAACTATAGTGTATCCTTCTAGCTTGCATCTTGAACTGTCACCGTCAATCTCATAGTAAAAAAATCTTCCGAACTGAGTTTTCTTTAACATCAATAATATTATTTAAACCAGTTACTAGCAAACAAGAATAATCACCTCCGCACCGTACACAAGAAACACATTCACTGAGCTACTTCCTAATTTAAACTTGAGTGAAAGAATTTGAAGTTAGCATTTCGCCTCCCTCCATCTCCCTTTACCCGCTATTATAAGCTGTTCAACAAACCACCAGATTGTCAGTTCTCACGTCCAGGAAGTTCTAAGTACAATAGGCTCAGACTGGTGATTTCTTAATTTATGTATTTCAACTTGTAAGGAATGTGGTATTATCTGCCATCTATCAAAGCTAAATACAGCTTTTTATACCTCTAGCTTGTTTATTAAAGTGAGAAAACAACAAACAATGTGACAGTCACGATATTCCTCTGGAATCTAGCTCTAGTGTTTATTGCCAAGAGAAAATAGGTTTCAAACAAAGTAGTAAACTAAAATATATCAAGCCCTTTCAGAACTGACTGAGAAAGGGGGGAAACACAACTTCTCAAAATTAAACTAAGCTTAGGAAAAAGAAATATCTGTGCAACATGTCAAAATTATATACAATTCTGTAAAACTAGGAACCTTCATGAACCTAAACTTATTTAACGGTTCCAATTATGGTTCTTGTTATTCAGAATAGTGTTTTAGGGTCCCGGTTCAGATTTCAGTTCCTAAATAATCACCTCCGCACCGTACACAAGAAACACATTCACTGAGCTACTTCCTAATTTAAACTTGAGTGAAAGAATTTGAAGTTAGCATTTCGCCTCCCTCCATCTCCCTTTACCCGCTATTATAAGCTGTTCAACAAACCACCAGATTGTCAGTTCTCACGTCCAGGAAGTTCTAAGTACAATAGGCTCAGACTGGTGATTTCTTAATTTATGTATTTCAACTTGTAAGGAATGTGGTATTATCTGCCATCTATCAAAGCTAAATACAGCTTTTTATACCTCTAGCTTGTTTATTAAAGTGAGAAAACAACAAACAATGTGACAGTCACGATATTCCTCTGGAATCTAGCTCTAGTGTTTATTGCCAAGAGAAAATAGGTTTCAAACAAAGTAGTAAACTAAAATATATCAAGCCCTTTCAGAACTGACTGAGAAAGGGGGGAAACACAACTTCTCAAAATTAAACTAAGCTTAGGAAAAAGAAATATCTGTGCAACATGTCAAAATTATATACAATTCTGTAAAACTAGGAACCTTCATGAACCTAAACTTATTTAACGGTTCCAATTATGGTTCTTGTTATTCAGAATAGTGTTTTAGGGTCCCGGTTCAGATTTCAGTTCCTGAAAAATAAATGTTAATTTTGGTTATCGGTTCCTGTTCCGGTTCAACTCCCTCTTAAAGAGAAAGCCAAATTTTCCTTGGAATGACACTACATCCATTTCTCAACAATCATAACTGGATCATCTTGAATATTATGAATACATATTAGTAATTTAGAACTTTTAGATAAATGTCACTAAACAGTGTTACGGCTACAAGTTTTTTCCCATATTAAATGCTGTGTATAAATATAGGTTAATCACATTTCAGACTCTCCAAGAACTATGCCAAGTGTGGAAATGGGGGCAACCGTCTTACCAGTACAGGATCCGCAATTCACCCAACAAAATTCCTCTCTATGAATGCTGGGTAGGTAACAAATTGGTTTACACATCTTTTCTTAATGTATGGCTTTTTTATTCCATACAATTGGGCTTTGAGTACATCCTAGAACCAGAAGTAGATTGCCTTCAAGCTTTGATAGTGTTTTATTCATTCTAATCATACCTTTAAATTTAAAATTAGCTGAACCTGCTTTGGTGTTTGAATGGTCTAAGGCAGCGGTTCCCAACGTGGGGTACGCGCCAGGATGTTTGGGGGTACATGAAAATATTTGATTAATGGTGGAGAGAGCTACATATGCCAACAGTATAAGACAGAAGATCAGTCAAAAGTTATTAAATTAGCTCAACGATGGGGTGAGGTGCGGTGCGCGTTTTATTTTATAATTGATCTTGAGAAAATGATTTCAATCTTAAACATAAAATAGTTTTTTATATATTAATAAATAAATTAAATGTGTTTGTGTTTATTGTAACTTTCACTTTTTGAATGTAAAAATATCTGCACTCTTTATTCAGCTTATTAACACATTGTCTTTTTAATCCCATTACTAGCCCATTTATTATCAATTGCAACAAATAAATCAGAAATAATAATTACATTAGTAATTAAACGTTTTGATAAAATAAATTAAGGGCATAATTTATGGAAATAGACTGCCAAGAGGTACGAATGCAAAAAATAGGTTGGGAATCGCTGGTCTAAGGCATCACTCTCACAAGAGTCTGAACTGCCGATAACGGACAACCAAGGATTGAATTTCAGTTGTGTGCATTTAGGGTGGTTTTTCCTAAATTGTATTGCATGCAAATTTTCGGTACAGTTTCACTAAATTTAACTTTATTCATCCCTAACACTACATAGATATATAACATAAAACAAACAAGGAGACAAAATAATATTAATAATAATGATTTTAATTATGTTTCATTAATCAAGAGATTACATCAGAATAGGACAAATTTTCTATAGTTAGAATTTGCAAAGCTATTTCTCCTTTCTTTTTTTAAAAAAACTATTTGACTTTGTTCAATTAAAACAATGTTTTTAAGTCAACCTTCCTAATCCTTAACACATTAATGTAATCCATACTCATCCTTTCAATATACCCAAACCACCGTAAAACACTTCATTCACATTGACTTATTGGATTCCCTGTAAAATTGCACCCCTTCAAAACCAATTAATTACTGACTCTATCCATACGAGTTTTTCCACATACATTTCTTAGATATCTCATTCCAACCGCATTCCGCATGCTCTTGTGTTTCTCCTGACAAACACACGCTTCGCATTCACAAAACAGCGTTGGCTTAACACACTCTTATATAGTGCCATCTTTGTCTCTGTTGATACTACCTCATTCTTTGCAATAGTCCACATACATCCAGCTACTCTCTGAGATACATTCACCCCTCTTGTCGATTTCACCAAATATCCTTACATTTTTATAGAACATTCTGCCCAGTAACACACAATCATTGATTTGTTCTAACAGTTTTTCCATTTATACTAACTTGACAAACATTTCCTGATCCATCCTTATCAAAAACCAATTACTTAGTTTTGGAAACATTTATATGGAGATCCATTCTCCATCCATCCATCCATTCATTGTCACCACATTCAAACGATTTAATGCATTCTGCAGGACACATTCCTTCTCGGCCATTAATACAACATCATCTGCATTTAACAGCACTCTCACATTCACATTGTCAAATTGTACATCAACGGCGTCCTCACAAGCATCTCTCATACACTTATTCATGAATACATTAAACAACCATGGAGACACCTTGTCTAACACCCTGTTCAATGTCAAACCATTCGCTCAAAGCCCCATCCACCCTAACACACGGGCTACTTCCATCATACACCTGTATAATTGAATTTACTAACCATGCAGCCACACCATACTCTCTAAGAGCATTCCATAATATACTTCTCTTCACCTGATCATATGCTTTCTCCAGATCAACAAATGCACAATAAACTTTTTTCTTACTGGCATACATTTCTCAATCACTTGTTGTAATGCAAATATCTGCTCCATGCAACCTAAACCTGTCATGAAACCGCATTGCACACCCCAATTCTTGCCCGTAATTCTTTAACTCAGCCTCTCAATTAAAACTATCCCAAAAGCTTAGCCTGGAATACTCAACAAACGAATATCCCTAAAATTCTTACATTTACTCTTACTGACTTTGCCTTTATACAAAGGAAAAATGACAGCATTCCTCCAGTCATTAGGAACGTTCGAAATCCCAGCACACACAATGAACAACTCACACAAACTGGCAAGTAATACCGTGCCCTCATACTTAAGCATATCAGTTTGATCCCATCTACTCCCGCAGTTTTGGCATTCTTTAACATTTTCATAGCTTTAAACACCTCAGCCTCGTTAATTCTTTCACTCCTTATAACATTTTCACTATTTTCTACTACTTTATAAATAATTTCTCCATATAATTGCTCAAAATACTTTCTCCGTCGCTCTCTTATATCGTTTACATTCCAGATCATCTTACCACATTCACTCTGAATGCCATAGGTATTTCCTTGCACCTTGTTTTGTTCTCTCTACTAACTTCCAGAACAGCTTCTTATTACCTTTTAACTCATTCTGTATTCTTTTTCCTTCTTTTAATATCATTTGCTCTTTACTCTACTTTACTAATTTATTTTTATTAATCTTTTTATCTTTGTATATGTCCCCAACTTCTTTATGTTCTGTTTCACTCCTCACGGCAATCATTCGTTTGTATGTTTCTTCCTTTTCTCTCACAGCTTCTTTCACCTGTGCATTCAACCATGCATCTTTTTTAAGATTCCCACCACTGCAGACCCACACAACTTTTGCGCACTCAACTACAACCTCTTCTATTATGTTCTAAGCTTTTTCAATAACATTAACATATAATTCAACATTCCATTCATGGTCTTGTAAAGTTAATTTTTCAACCAGCAATCTTTCATATTGCGCCCTCACACTTTTATCCTGCAACGTTCACACTTTCACTTTTACTTGCTCAGTACTCTTTCGCTATTTCGTCACAAGATTTCTAACCAACTCAACTACTCAGACCACTAGAAAGTGATCCATTCCACATTCATCTCCACTCACAGCCCTAGTATTCTTTAGTAAACCACAGAATCAATCATCGTTATCGAATTATCCCTTTGTCATGTATACGAGTGAATATTTATGTGTGTAAACCATGTGTTTGACACAAATAAACCCCTTTAACCCTATACTTGATCTGGAAAACATTGGAACTATAGTTTGGTATGATTCTCTTCAAAAAGGAGCAATCAATTGCGAACCAGACTTTATCTTGATCACTTTAAGTCTGTGGTTTCATCTAGTTCTTTTTGGGACTGAACAAACCAATAATAGTAGAAAAAAGTGTATGGTCTTTATTCTATAAGACAAATTTACTTTGGGTGATTTGCATGGTAAATTTATTGAGTGGTAATTTATCGAGAATAAATATGATCGTCATTAGCAGTGGCGGACTGGCCAGGGTGTCAGCTTGCCCTTTGGCAAGTAGGCCCTGTGTGTCCCTGATGAAACATTAGACAATATGATAAAAAGGTTTGTGACCTTTTAGTAGCGAGAATATATAAGTTCCAATATTATTACTGAATGCAACTAAAATTTATGGTGTATTACTATTTTAATAGTAGGTAATAATTTTAAAACAATATTGGCAGCATTTACTTGTATGAATTTGAAACTACAGCCCCATTATAAAGTTATTTACAAACAAATGATTTAGCTATGTTTATTGCATAGAGTTTATTAAATTCAGCTACAACAGAGCTTAACGAACCGAAAAGAACATTTAATAATGTTCAGCAAGATATTTAAATTAGCAAATCAATGTAATGCCCAGATTTCACAATTGAATATGGATGAAATTCAAACATTTAAAATTGACTATTTGGAAACAGCATTGCCAGTTAAGAGGCAGAGGAAGAAAAAAAAGTTGTAGATGAGCTTTTAGATGATGATGAATATTCCTCGAGTTCTTAAGCTGATTTTTGAGTAAACGTGAATAGCCTATTAATCGACCACATTGTGCATTGTCCAGCCACTAGATTCACGCTTCGTACAACATCAAAAGTTCTATAGATATTTATCCTGCTTGGACTCATCAAAGTTTAAAACTATTGCAGTGAAGGGCCAAGAAGATGAAGCATTGGAAGGTATTATTAAGCTTTCTCTTCAAATAAGCAAAGATCAAGTAATATTGGAATTATTTTCTTTTGCTCTGAGCTTTGATGTATTAAAGTTATTGCTTATTGATGATGAGAATATGGATTCCATTTTAAACAAGTGTAAAATTTGTAGCACCTGCCCATCGTGTGCACTAAAATTTTTGTCATCCAACAGACTTCGTAACAAGGCATATTGAACTTTATAAAGTCATCTGGATACTATCAATTACTCAAATCCAACATGAGAGGACATTTTCAAAATCAAAGATCATAATGACAAAGCTAAGAAATTCACTGTCTGAGGATATCTTGGAATCAAACATGTTGTTATCCATTGAAAAGGAATTGTTAGATGAATTGGATGCAGAAGCAATTATTGACAGACTCGCCCAATCATCTGTTATTTTCAATTGATTGCTCTTAATTTAAATGACTGCACTACCTACCCGTTAATGTGTCAAATGTTCAGTACAAGCAAACTATTTAAAAATATCCATCATTTATTTAAAAAAAAAAGTAAATTAAAAATACAACTCTAATAATCTTTATATTTAGTATCTACTGTATAAGGCAAAAATAAATGTGTTTCCCAAAAGTTTTTATTGTACCTTTCTTCCACTTATTTATTTTTTGAAAGTTTTATTTATTTCCTATAAAAATTAAATGATAACCTTGTAGTTGAGAGTGGACCCCCTTTGTCTCCTGGCAACCAATATTTTAAACACTATTATTAATTAATAGTACATAATTGATTTAATTTTTTATAATATCTCTATAAATGTCTTCTATGAGAGTAGGACTATTTTATTGTATTCTTTAAAATCTAATTTGTTTTAACAGATTGTCATTCCAAACTTGCCGTCTTCACAAAAGAAGTTTTATATACCTGTGCAGACGTCCAGTGTTGAGGATGCGATAGCTAAGGCAGCCAACCATGTTCTTATGTTGTTAAATTATGCTAACTATAACTTGTCTATTTGATAAAAATGTATGCCAAAGGGAGTACTCCAATAATTTTATTATGACTACAGTCTTTGCTTAAAACCGCATGTGCCTTGGAGGATTGTATTCTTATTTGAAATCTTGATTAAAGATAATATAAATTTTAACTTTAGAAGAATTTAATAAAATTCTACTTAATTCTAGGGACGTTTACATTAGTAGCACATACTTTCGTGTAAGCTGGGCCAAATATAGATCTTTTACTATACAAGTATGGATAAATATGTTTTGTTTATTTGGAAGAGCAATTTATGATTTAAACACATTGTTTGACTTATTTTGTAAGCTCCCAAAGTTTTTAAACAGATTAACCACCACATATCCTTTTGTGACACTTGGTTTAATTGTATACCCATTCTATTCTGAGTGTAATTTGGTAGAGCTTGCTTAACATCACTTTAATAAAGATTAAATATTTGAGCATTCATATTATATTCCAATTTATAGGTTAGCATGCCAATTTATTAGGATTAGATTATCTGGAAATAATTCTGGTCTGAATAAAAAAGCTTTGTGATAACACTTGGATTTCCCAATTCAAAATGTCATTGTTTTGTGAAGTTGAGCTAAAGCTTAACTACCTCAGTCTGTTTTTCAATCATTTTTATCCAAACAACTCTTCTGTTATTTTCTAATTATTAGTGTTAGTGTTAACCCCTTAATTGAGTGCTATTTTTGCTGTACCTTTAGTATATTTTTCACAAATTCGAAGAACATGTATCAAGATATTTTTACATATAGGTAATTTAAGAATTTGTTTCTTTAGGATTTTACAACTAATTACTAATCTAAGATAATTATGTATTAATTTTAAATACTTTCGAGATTGGTTCATTTTTATTGTTACAGTCATATCTGCTCTTGTAATTAAAATGCAAATATTTTAAAAGAAGATTGATCAGTCAAATATTTCTCGAAGTCGTTTGTTTTTAGCTAGGGGAAAAAAAATAGTGAGCAATTGATGTTTGTACAATTCCTTGTAAGGTAACGAAAACAATACCAGTAGTTGACACATTTAGGAGATCTTTCTTTTTTAAAGAATATATTGTAGTGATTATGTTGTTGTAAGTCTTCTTCTTTAATTTCCCAATAACAAATTACATTATTTTTCTTAATTAAACACAAAAATTAATTTTTTACTAATCCCTATAATGCTCCAGTAGTTGACAGGCTTATTTTTTGGTTGCACCAATATTTGACACTCACAGGTTTCAATACATGACATCATATAACATTGTCTTAATAAATGGGTTTTAATCAGCTTAGTAGATTTTTAAAATAGAGTTTTAAGAAATGTGTAAAAGAGACATGTTTAACATTAATGCTATGTTGCTATTATACTTAATTTGCTTGCACAAGGCTATAGGAAATAATAGAGAAACACAAAGATTGAAATGTATTATGATAAAAACTTAATAGATGATTAAATTATAATATGATAGCAATAAATTATGATCCAAAAATAAGTAATACTGTTACTGATATTATACTGATAAAATAGTAATACTCTAGTCTAAGAAGTCTTAAAAATTAAAAGTAAAATTTAATAACATTTATTGTTATACCAGTAAATCAAAAATTGTTATGTAAAGAGCTTTAGACAATCTCCCATTTCTTTTAATATTGCAATTACTCGTCCAGGAGCCTTCTTGTTTTTTTGTGCTATCGTTACTGAGAATTTTTTTTTTATCTACAGCGTTTGGATTCCAAGGTACCAATTCACATCTTCTAAATCCATTTTGAAGTATTGAAGGAGAAAGACTAACTTTATCAGTCAAGACTTTTTGCAACAAAGGAATGAAGTCCTTTTTTATTCGATGTTAAGCAGTCAAAATTCTCATTTCTCCACTTATGAACATAGTTTTCCAGTTTTCCTTTAATGTTCCAAACAGTGAAACATCAATAGGCTGCAACCATTATGTTGCATTTGGGAGTAATACAATTAAAACAATTTCATTCTTTGTACAAAATTTACATGTGTGCATTGTGAGATTGGCACATGCCCATCACTCTATACTACTACTGGTCGTTTAATACATTTTTCTAGCAACCAAGGAAAAAACATATTTTTAGTGTATTTGTAAAAATGTTCTTCCTTCATCCAGCCACTTTCTGATTTTCTAATCCCCCAGTTTTTAGGGATGCCTTCAACAATGACTTGTAGTATTCGTTCATAACAATTTATAACCATGATTGAAGCCAAGGTGTCATCAGCACTTCCATGTTATTAGATCAGTCAAGCACACCTCATCATCACTTTTAACTTGTTGGTAAACATTTTTTTCTCCTTTGGCAACTAACACTTTACTGAAGACAGGTACATCTATGTTAAACACACTATGTGGGTCTGTTATAATAATCTGGAAATTATTTTCCAATAAATACCAATGTACTTCATTGAAACATCGACTTAAACTTTCTTTTGACACACTAGTCCTTAAGATAAATTCAATTTTTATCCAATCGTTTGCTTATTTCTGGATGGTGATTCATAAATAATTCATATCACTTTCTTCCTGGCCTACCATCTACAAAAGGGCTGTCACATTATAGTACTTTAACTAAAGTTTGAACACTGCCGAAAAGTTCAACTTTTGTAACTGGGAAGCCAGCCTTTGCAGCTTTAACTGCCAATTAAACAAGATCTTCTTCGTCTTTGGTCATTGGACTGTTGTCTCATGCGAACTTCAACCGGAGATCACCCTTTCACTTTATACATCAAAGTTGCTTTAAGAACCATATATTTTAGCAGCCGTAGCAACTGGTACACATTGGTGAACGTTTTCAATTACCTTCGTCATACTTTCCACTGAATATTGAAGCATTTGCTTTCTATCGGAGGCATATTGTCTGGAAAAATATGACTTTATTACCCATAGGCGTACAGTGAAAAATATTCCGAGGGGGGTTTATGTTTATTGTAAACAAAATTTTACTGGAAAAACTATTTGTGTGATTTAAAAACAACATACATACTAAACCCTTACAAGTTATGACTTGACAATACCTATACATGATTGTGTGTGTGTTTATTTTGTCAAGTCAGAATGTATATATATATTTAGCTATAATACATATGTAATGGCTCAACAAAATTACGGTTTGCATCAATTAAAAAACAATCAAATATATATTATCATCAGAAAATGAAATCAACCCTCCTTGGACTCAGTGAAAACTTGGGGATAACTTCATTTGTGTCCACTTCGATTTCTTTGTGAACACAGAAGGCTAAGGCTGGTTAGGCAATCTTGTGCCATGGTGTTACGCAGGTAGCTTTTCAATCTTTTCTATGTCAAAAATGACCTTTCAGGTGAAGCAGTAGAGATGGGAAGATTCGCCAGTATTAGAAGAAGTATCCTCACATTTGGGTAAAATGTTTCAATACACTGCAAAAATGCTTTTATTGCAGTGCTTGATCTGTCTTTTAGAGACTTCTCCACTTCTTCCAAAATTTAAATTCTGCGAAGAAGATGTCGGGAAGTGGAAAAGTACACTTTTAAGTTTTGGCCACTTTCATCATCTGCAAGATGTTTAAGGGTCACTTTTTGGATGTTTGAGAGAAGCTGGTTGTGGTTTCAGCAGCGTCCATTTAATTGCACTTTTACATTGTCTATGGTATAAATATTGCCCTCTTGTAGTATTCCTCTGGACCTGACGCTGGAACATCTTCTCTATGAGCCTGATGCACAGTTGATCTGGGCATTGTGATAGTATCGCCAACATTTGATGCCAGAATTAATGCTATTGCATACAGTGTCTTAAATTCTTCTTCAGAATTACTGTGTTGCAGTTCAAAAACTTCCAAAACTGTATTAACATGAAAGAAGGTTTCAGAAATATTAATCTCTACTTTTTTAAATGCCTTTGACAGCTGTAGTGTAAAAAAGAATATTTTTTCAATTACAGTGAGGCATATTATAAACTGCCGTGCAGTGATGCACCCTAATAATTTGAAGTTTCACGATTTTCTGAAGACTGAAGTTTTTCCAGTGCATTAACCACTGACTTAGACATTTCTTTAAATTTTATAACTGTCTCGTGTTTACTAGCCCATCTGGGTCTGAATTAACTAACGGGAGCAAATAGTTGCGCCAGGGCAAGTTTGAAAGATGTGCCCAAATCCCTAATTATTAAAAGAAGCATTCACAATTTGAGAGCAAAGTTGCGCCTTTTATTTGCCACCATTCAAGAGTAGGCACAACCATTAAATCATGATTGTCACTTCAATAAATTTAAATGACATATTATCGCTATGGCTTAAAATACAAATAGTTAACTGTACTCCAATTAATCTATACTTATAAAATAACATGTCCTGACTGACTGACTGATTCATCATCGCCGAGCGCAAACTATCAAGGCTACAAGAATGAAATTAGGACTGTATATTCATTTTGTTATGTAGGCACCCACTAAGAAAGGATTTTAGAAAATTCCACCCCAAAGGGGTCAAAATAGGGGATGATAATATGTATGAAAATCCGTCATTTTGAAAGTTACATAAACAAAATTTTGTATTTCGGTTATTGACGTAAAACAAATAAATACGTGTTTCAGGAATTTTGGAAATTTTATTTAATAAGGGATGAAAAAGGGGGTGAAAGTTTGTATCGGACTTGCATTATTTTTGATCTGAGGTCAAGTTATGGTCATCAACGTAACGTAATATTTTAAATTAATCTGTAAATACATATGTATATTTTCGTATTTGTATATAATCAACTTCCACGCGAGCAAAGCCACGGGCAACAGCTATCTAGTAATAAATAAATAATATAACATACGTCTGTCAAGCACAAAATTTGTTTCAATTTAGATAGTGGTAACAAAGCAATTACTTACATTTTACTATTAAATTTTACATTCAAACAAAGCAATGGCATTTCTTGCATTATTACAAAAAAAACGTCAAACAAATCACGAACTGTGTAATCTTTGTCTAGATCCAAAGAGGTTTGTATTCCTTCAAGTCCAAATACGTCTCATCACTAATTATTGTGGTTAGTATAACTTTAAAAAAAAGTTTTAAAGTTTGTATAAATATTGTAATAATGAAACATAGGCTTTAAACTAATAATATTAATAAATACTAAATATGTGCTAATATTGTTTCTGTAGGGCACCCAGAAAGAGGCCGCTTCTAATTTTATTTCGAGTTTATAGGCATAATGTTTAGAAATTCTTGTACTTGCTGTCAATTTCATTAGATATTTTAAATAGAGCAGCCTTGACTTTGAAAGTAAATTCTTCACAGGGATTGGTCGAAAAGAGAGCAATTGATGATGTTTATGGTGACGTCACCATAATCTTGCCACCAGTTTGTGGCTTGCTTAGTGAATAAGGAAATGGAGCAAATAATAAGGCGCATCTTTGGGAGTATCTTGGGTGCAGAGTTACGCCATTTCCAGACTTGCGCCGAAGCAGAATTGCACTCGTTAGTGAATCCAGACCCTGGTTTCACAAAGAGAAAGGAGAGATGTTTATTTTGAAGTAGGTGAATCTTGGACAATGCAGTCTTTCAACATAGAATTTCTGTATGTTATGTAGTACATTCACAGTATAAATCTAACTGGAGAACAGTTTATACACAAATTATATTTATATGTGTATATATATTTGATGTTGCCATTATTACGGGGGAGTTTCAACCCCCTCACCTCCACGCCTCAGAGTATGCCCATTACCATATTGCAACACATTCCAAAAATTAATTCACCTAAGTTAAGTTAATCAATCAATACATTTTTTCACCAGCTAATTATTTGAGTAGAACATAAACATGTTATATACTACTTATGAAAATATATTATTTTACAGACCTAACAATTTAGCAACAAAATTGAAAATTATAGAATAATAATAATAATATTTAGCACTGCGTCTTACTACCCGTTTGGGTTATACGCTTTAAGTACTAATTACTTTAATGGATTAGGAATTGGGAAGGTTGAATTATAGGAAGTGAACCCGCATTTGCGTGGAGGGAGAGTGGAAAACCATTTAGGAAAAACCACCCCCAGTTCACCCGACCGAGATTCGAACCTCGATCTCCCTGTCCTCGGTAGTCGAGCCTCAACACGACAAGCGCGTTAGCCAACTACGCCACCGAGGCGGGTAAAAATTATAGAAAAAATATATAAAATTCAAAGATATTTAAAATCAAGAACAGTTTTATGAAGAAATTAATCAAGAATGCAGGAATCCATAAACAAGACAAACTATTAAGGAGAAACAGCATAATTATATTTTATAGAGACACTTTTACTACATCACAATGATCACATGACAACAAACTGTTAAGTACTGTGTAAAAAAAGGCAGCAATTATGGTCACATGACCTATATGACAGTGTTGCCTCAGAAAAAAAAAGTGAATAAACTTAAAAACTCACTCTGTTACTCGACTTGTTATTAATATAATGCACTTCAATATACTATTTGTTTTTACTATACAAATTGCAAAGTCTTAAATTTATAACCATTTGTTTTTCAATATACATTTTTATAACAACTACACAATGTTCCGATAATGGACAATCAATCATGAACAGTTATTGCAGTAAATTAAATCATATTAAGTAATACATTCTGCACAATAATACTTTTTCAAACAAGGTGTTACATTTGCACAATCTTCATGTTGCCATAAATTACATGACAAGCACTAAATTATATCCGTTTCAACTGATTCTTGACATATATTGCAGAACTAGCTTTCATGGTTGATGTTTTTATTAATTTTCTTTACTCTTGTTTTCTCTTTTTGTTTTCTTTTGTGAAACTTTTGTTTCTTTTAATTCTTTTCAAAAACTTCTTTTTGGGATAATCATGCCATCATTGTTATTGGCAACAAGCAGGTACATTAAATCTTTTCCTTGATTTTAGAGAAAATTGTTTTTTGACATTTCTGGTCAAATAGTAGGTCTATATTTTTTAATGGATTTGGAATATTTTTTCAAATTGTCACATAAACATGATGTTGAGGGTTGTGGCGTAACTATTTCAGAATTTGATTGGGGCGTTTTATTGTTAATTTCTCTTCTTGCCAAGTACTCCGATATAACGTCTGTCGCTGAGACCTCACTATTTGATATTTTCAAATTATCTACACTTCCAGTATATACTTATTTCATGCTTGAACCACATGATTGGCCAATAACATCTTTATAATTTTCTTCAAGATTTTCCTCAGATTCATCTGTATGAATTTTGCATGGCCTGCTCCGTATAGTTGAGAACAGGAGCCATTTTGCGTCTGTAAAATAAAAAATAAACTATTCAAGCATGAAATATTTAAGTTAATATTTAAAATGATAATCAATTTTTTTAAATTTAAAACTTTAGATTTTAATTCCCTTAATTTCTTTGGATGTGTAGTAAATTTTAGTGTACCAAGTATGGACAATTTTAACAATTTATTTTATTTTTCATGTTTAACTTAGCATATGTTCATTATTGCTCAAAAAATAAAAATAAAATTAACAAAGCCATTCTTTATTGTGACTAATATTGGTTTATTTAAGTTAAATTCAACTATGAAGTTTTTACTTTTATTTCCCAGATATGGACACTAGAGTCCATTACTGGTCACAGTTGGAAAAATGTTGTATACCAGTAATGAACATGCATATAATTTTATGCTATTTTACAAATAAACAATTAATTGTACTTTTTCCCTACGAAAAATATATTCTCTTTCACCTACCTCCAGTATAAAATGTCTTCTTGGATACAAAAGGCTTAAATCCCGATTAAAATAGTCCAAGGTAGCTTAATGTTTGACACAAGAAACACTCCCACCCCAGGGAAATATTCAACACAGAAAGCTACAATGCTAGTTAACAATATGGAGATTTAAACCACTGTGGGGGTCAATTTGTGAACTATTTCAGAATACTTCAAAGTGACACATAACATTAATAGATAGCATGTGTGTGCAATTTGAGGTTTATTTTAAGCATAAAACTAACAAATATGTCCATCACTGGGTCAAAGAATATTTAGAAAAAGCTATACCAAATTGTTCAGAGTTTTCTGCTAATAAATCTTGTAAGGTTAATTTATTCAAAACAAATAATACACTAGAATAATTGAGCTTACCTTATCAATTTCTTTAACAAAGTATTAAGAATCAACTTGTAAACAAACATCTAGATAGTAATTACTAGTTCACTAAACAAAGTAGTGTATTCCAAAGAGAAAGAAACAAGGAAATGAACTTTCTGAACTCCAACCCTTATTATTCAATTTATTACTGTAACAGTGTCAGCTACTGGTACCCTTGTGTTACCTTAATATTAATTGTTAGTCCAATAACACACTTGATCTCTCCAGCATTTGTCTCCTCCCAATCATGGTTCTTACTTTGATGTCACAACAAATCTTTTATTTGGTTTTATTAGTATACAGATTAATTTGATCAACGATAAACTGTGCCAATTCACCAGTAAATTATTCTCAAACACTGCCAAAAGCCCTATATTTTTACATTCACATAAATGACAAGATTTGCCTCAAAATGAAATATGTCCTTATGTGAACCAAACAGCTCCCACTCATCACTTGTTTTGATTTTATCCTGGTATAGTACTAACTAGAGTTTATTTTTCAGAAACATAATTATCATCAAAGAACTTCATTAGATCAGCAGTTGGCAACTTTTGGCCCACTAAATAATTTTATCTGGCCCGCAAAAGCATTATTAATCAAAAATTGTGTTCTTAAAAATAGACCAATAAATATATGAAAAAAGAAAAATGGCGCAAAACGGCTGTATTAAACCAAACATTGAAAGGAGGAGAGAAGGACAAGTCCTACACACTTACCAGAAAACTATAGGCCTTGTCCTGTTATCCTTCTTTCAAGATTTTAACTAATAAAATAAATTATATAAATGTAAATTATATGCTCGATATTTTTTTATTTATTTTTTGAACCCTAAGGCCCACGATATAAAAAAAGTTGCTGACCCCTGCACTAAACTATCATAATTACATTCAATTTTTTTATATTATTATGTAAATATTGTGATGTATTAAACAAAACTCTTTGATCTTTATTAGGTACTTCGAAATTTGAAATCCCCTAGTAGATGACAATGAAAAATGCACGTATATAGATTTACATTATATTGGTCTAAACTAAAATAAATTAGGATATTATTAGAGTTAGGTTAAATCCCCTATTTTACGAATCCCAATCGCCAATCCTTCAAATCCGAATTTTGGAAAAAAAAATTAACATATCAGGAAATAAAAATATACTATCAAAATAGAAAATATGATTACTAACTAAATGTTAACATTCTTTCTTGTAATCCATTACCCGCCTCGGTGGCGTGGTTAGCTAACACACAAGTTTCGTGTTGAGCTAGAATGCCGAGGGCAAGGAGAACGAGGTTCGAACCTTGGTCGGGTGAACTGAGAATGGTTTTTCCTAAATGGTTTTTCACTCTCCCTCCACGCAAATACGGGCTCACTTCCTCTGTATTCAACCTTCCCAATTTATAATCGATTAGAGTAATTAGTACTTAAGCGTATAACCTGAATGGGTAGTAAGATGCAGTGGTAAGTATTGTGTAACAATACAAACTTCGTATTGTACAATTACTACCCCACTCAACCTAATATTCAACGTACAATCGCTTAACGCATACTACCCGCTCCAAAAATAATACCTCAACGTATCCTACAATAGTATACTTCACTATTGTAGCCCAATGTAGCCCCAACAATCATACATCAAATCAGCATTCTTAAATATTCAATATCAACTGTCTACTTAATAAACTGTTCTTCACGTACCTTCGGATCTCCAAGCTGGCCTCAGTAGATTGTTACCAAGTCCAAAAATACCAATGTGGAAGCGCGGGGCGACTACGACTAGAAAACTCTGTATTAGATGATCAACCCGGCCAGAGAATATTATTAACACTGGGCACTGTTTTCCAAGAGTCCAGTCACGAAATCAACACGCCCTGTATTGCCCCCTGGAGGGGGGATAAGGCCACCCTCAACTGACATTGAATGTTTTCAACAGCAGTGAGAGAATCATAAACAACTGCATTGAGGCGATAGACATCCAATCAGCGACCAGGAAGATGTGTGGAATTACGGCATAATGACGTAATGCCTTGTTCTGCGTGGCTGGCTGGCTAGTGTGAACAATCCCACCCCCTTTTTCTTGTTTTCTAGACTCAATATATAGGAGAATGTAAATTGTATTAAATATAGCATTATTGAATTGAGCTTCATCGAAGGAGTAGTTCGATAGAGCGGACTGTGTTGGGGTCATGGAGGAAAGACCTAGGAAAAGATTACGTTTGATATAAATTTATTTTATTAAAATTAACTATTTATTTGAAGTCAATGAAGAGGGCATTATAGTATAAATAGTTAAAACTTTGAGTTAACGCCATGGGGAAATCGCGTCTGGCATTATGCATATTATTTTGTATTGCTAACTTTGTTTTGTAGTCATGGAGGATTGACCTTTAATATTAATTGTTCAATCTGTGAGTCAACACGACAGAGATATTTCATTTGATGTTAATGTTAGCGTCTCGGGAGATAGACCTGTTTTGTTTTATAGTTAATATAGTCATAACTCAAGCGGAGTTATGGAGGAGTTATATAATTCATACTTCATGCTATTATTTAGAGTTTAGAGGCATAGGATGATAGTATGGAAACGTCAAGAATGTCATTGTTAGTTATCTCATTTAGTGTTGTATCCATTAGATGTTTCATTTTTAAAAGTAAAGATAACTATTTTGTGGTTACGCAACTTTTACTTTTGATTCTCTGAGTCATGGATTATATCCATGTATTATCCTTGGAACTAATGTAAACTTTGAATGGAAGTAATTAGAGGGACGAGATATCATACTGTATTATTATACAGTAGAAGCCTTTACATTTATTGTTGAATATTAATAGGTTTATTTATGTTTGTACCCGTTGGTGGACAACTATATTTGAAAGACCATAAGTCATGTTTTTAGGTAATGCAAATAGAGATGTGTTTGGGTAGTAAGTCTACCAGACACCTGAAAGACGGTACATTATATGATGCAATGTTTTCTTTTACAGTAGTAGCTATCAGAAAGTTATTTTTGAATTAAGGCCATATGTTCCATTGTCTATTTCCTGTTTTGAACAGATTAAAATACACTTTATTGAAAACTATGCTATTCTATCTGTTGTCATTTATAATATGTACGTTACGTCCTCCCTATCTTGTAGTTTTTAGGGGCCTTACCTATAGGAATAGCAGAGGGTGTAGCAATTGTTATTATTTTAATTCATAATATATTATTCATACAATCAGTTAACATTTAGTTACTATTTTTAGCTTCCTTTATTCTACTATATTTAATTATATTTCCAAGATTTGGATTTGAGATTTGAAGGTAAATTGGAAATTTGGCTTCATAAAATAGTGTTTTCAACCCATCTCTCATATAAATTGTTTTAGCTAATCAAGATAATTAATTTTCTTAATTTAAATCAAATTAAACAAATTTTGTTTTGATTGGTCATTAAATTTCAACAAAAGGTTGACACCCGTAAAATATGATTGCTAGATTAGCAAAATCCCACAAGTTAAAAAATAATAATTCTAAGGCAACCATCTAAATAAAAAATACAAATCTGTAAAAGCAACAAAAATATTGTTCATTCTGTATTAAAACAATTCCTACCATCCTATTATCTGGAGAATCAGATCTAATTATCATGCCAATTTTGACATTTACTTATTTACTATTAAAAACTACCGTATTCAAAATGTTGAATAATCGCACACACCCAAATACATTAAAAAATATAAGATTATATTAGTTTACATTTTTATTGTAAATTCTCCTTTATTTTTTTTACAAATGACGTGTATTTAAATGTTGATAACTTTCAGATGTATGTTTCTCATTTTGTATAAAGCATACTGTTAATGCTTGTATTGTAGTTTGTAATGTTTTGTCTTCTAAACACTCCTGATTTAAATTTAATAGGTAAACTGATTTCTTCACATAATTAACTGTTTCTTCTTAGTTACTGATAATCACACTTATAATTTAAACTATCCTAAAAAAGTCAATTTTTACTTTGATAAAAATGCATTATGTAACTTCTTATCACAATCAGTATGCATTAGTATTTACGACTGTAAATGGTTAGTCTTTGCATCATTATTTTTATCAATCTCAGCCTCTGCACGCAATGTGCAACAGAAACTGAAGAAAACACTGAGCGTGTGAGCGCACTTGTCAGTATTTCCTTCAGTCTCAGTAACAAACATGGACGCGGAACAAGCAGACGAGAGTGTCCCAGTTATGATTGTAGATGTGATGGAACGACCAGAGCATGTGGAGCTGAGACTGATAAAGAATTATGACGCGAAGACTGGCCATGTACGGTCTCGTTCTAAATACTGGTGCATACTGTCAGTCTTAATGATCATGCAGGGGCTCTATTAGTGGCGTTCTTGCAAACTGCCCCTAAATATTCTCAATCCTTGAGATGCTTTTAAACTATGTAAATCTATTGTATTTTATTAAATAACTATGTTTTGTCAGTAATGTTTTCTGTACACTAATATGAAATATGTTTAGCTCAATAAGTTCAAATTAACATAATTAATTTTAGATACATATTATTATGTAATCTAGTGTTACTTAACTTGATGTTGTGCAATGCTATATCGAGAAGCAATTCACAGATGCTTATTTTAAATAACATACTATTTTCTCATGTGCCAATTTTAGGATTAATTTTACTATGACTAAAACATTTATTCAAGTTTTGATCTTAACATAATCTTTTAAACCAAGTAATAAGTGTTGAATGGTCTCAATAGCACACATCTCAAGGTCAAGGCATTTTGGTCAATGTGTGGCAATGGATCCAGGAAAAGTATTGAAGAGAATATAAAATTAAATGGGGTAAGAAAATAAAGAGAAACCCCTTTAAATAGCTTATCGAGGTGTTGAATTCTCAAAGAATTGCCAGTAGACACACTAGATATGTTTTGCACCTTAGCCCTGAGGTTTGGGTGTCATCGTAGAACAACAATAGTTACTTTGGATTTGAGTGCCAGTGAGTGGTCTAATCTGAATTGTTTAGGTATAAAAATGAGTTGGTCTCTTGATTGTAACTCTTTAATGCAAAAACCACTGTACTGATGGCGCTGAAATCTCTTTTACATCTAGCTTGGGTAACACAGACTATTTTTTCTATTAAAATGAAATAAAATTAATATTTTTTTTTTCAAATATTCTGTTCTAAACCACGTGATCAATGTTGTATTTTCTTATTGAATGTAAAGTTAATTTTTTCTCCTACTTAACTTGATGGCCAAATAATTCACAATCCGAAGATTAAACAGAATATCTTTCATTCTTAAATTAAAAGAGAAATTAAATTTCGTGTTGGTTACTTTGTATTAACATAAGGCAAATCGTGTTTATTTAACTTTTTAACATGCCCTAATAAAACTTACACAAAGGTTATGATAAAAAATAGTTATTTTAAAACATTTTGAAACATTATTTAAACCAATAAAGGATTAATATTTAAATATAATTTAAGATTTTGTTACTTTCCCCTGTGATTAATTTTATAACAAAGCTACTTAATAGATTCCCCGTGTGAGAAACGAGCACGTCAGCTTGTTAGTAAATAAATTTAATACTTTATAGAGCAAGCATATAATGTTATATTACAGCGAGAATTGTAAAATTACATTACAGTCTAACTTGGTACAAAGCGAGTTCTATTCTACCAAATACATTTTGTGAACATAACATTACCAGTGATCTCTATAATATAACTGGATGGACATCTGTGGCTGAAATTTTCGAGACGTCGTCTGCACACCAGTGCGTGAGAGAGAAGAAAACTTTCGGGTATCTCCTCTCTTTTACACACGTGAGTTAATGTTGAATTTTAACACACTTCAATGTTTTTTTGTAGATGTATCTAATAAATGAGGGTTTATTTTATTTAGAGTAATAAATGTGTTTTTTAAAGCTCTAAGTAATAATTTCCTGCTCGTTTCATATGATAGAAATAATAGTGTTCCCTATTATTTGAAAAAAGACTTGGTTTTTAATTTTCATATAACAAATCCAGTTGCGTGTTGCCTATCAATTTAGGAGTCGCCAGATTTAGTGGCCGAATTGTCTTGGGCAGGGGCTTTCAACTGATGGCCCGTAAATCTATTTTGTTTGGCCCGCAAAGTTTATTGGAAAAACACTCCTGTAGTAAAAATTTATGTCTGTCCAGTAAAATAGAAACTTTTGGAATGTGTGAAAAAAATTCAAGAAAGCTCCAGCTGATGTTTAATTTCTTCATTACATCTTACCAAAAATAGTATATTTTAGTCAGAAAATTTGTTTGGAATGTAATTTAAAATGTTTAAATTAGAACTTTTTATTTAATTCATAACCAAATTCTTCTCATTTTGGCAAAATATGAAAAAAAAACTGGCCTGCTGAATGTTGAGAGACAAGGTTTTGAATCCCAGACAAGTCTTCTGAGGGTGGTTTTTGCTAAATTGTTCCCAACTCTCCTTCCAAGCAAATGTAATTACCTCTAAAATGTTTCTTTCCTCATCCCTACACCATTAGAGTAATTATTATATGTGCCTATAAACTTAAGAAGGAGTAGGACACGGCGATTAAAAAAAACTAGGAGTCTTGAATTAAAGTATTTTCACAATAGAAACATTTATTTCTGATATTAGGATTTCCCCTTTAATTAAAATATTTTGTTCTTGAAATATTAGTTTGTTATTCATGTCCTGAT
>CABFVZ010005125.1:6494-36328 GCA_902151445.1 Timema monikensis
AACCAAATTACGTATTTCAATACTATGTTCAAGTTTATTTTTCTCAATCAATAAAACTACAAATTGTTATCAATGACATATAGTTTTCTAAATCAAGGTTTCCTGCTTTATCCTTCGCCTCTCCTGTTGTTATGAACATCAACATAATTGAGGAGTGAGTTCGTGGAGAATATAAATAAATGGGCCTGTGGTTGGCCTGTTTACTTTTGTTTGTATCCTCACAGCCCCTCTGCAATTATTGTATTTTCTTATGTTATTTCTTATTGTCCGTTGTGCGCCAGCCTTATTCTTCGGGGAAGAGTAAGGGCGGTGTTACAAGGTAATTCATGAAATACATAGCTATTTCATGAAATAACAGATTTTACACTTTAACGATAGTATATTGTAATGATATTGGTTTGGATACCTCTAAAATATATTTAAAAAAGTCATGGATAAAGGTAATTTTTCTTTAAAGTAACATATGTAGAGTATCCTTTTATGATTCATCCATGAAGAAACACGCGCTTTTCAGAAATAATGTGAAGAGGATTACACCATTAAAATATATTTTTTATACAATTTTTCCTGTTAAAAGAACAACTCCGCAGTATTTGGCAAAGGACGCCAATTCCCTATACCAATAAGGAGCTAGCCTTCACAACACCTGTCCCCAGGACTCTTTTTATTAGTTAGTTTTTACACTGTTGACGAAGGGAGCAAGAGGCAAGGGGTATGTCATATATAAGCCGTTTGTGCGTATGGTTAAGACACGAGCAACGCAGTCAGGGACTCACAAATGCACTAGCAGTGGCTCTTGCAGTCTAACACAGAATACAACAATGTACGCTAATATCACAAGTGTGCATTGATACCAAGCATTTAATTGGAGTATGTATCAGTAATTAACATATGTCATTTGAATAAACCGTGTGTGAATCAACAGCCATCAATAAGTTCCTTTCTCTCATTTATTAAATATACCGATTTAATTAGTGCTCGACCACGGAGCAATTAACAGCTGGTTAAACGGTATCTATTCCGTATAGTGATGATAGGCGCTCGACCACGGAGCTATAGACAACCGAAATATTATAACAGCAATATTATATCTGGATTAAATCCGTAGTGTTTCAATATATCACCAAGTGACTGTTGGGAGGAGGGTTAGTGTCTGTGTTATGGCCGGCGACATGCATTTCTTAAATGAACATTGTCATGGTTGTTGGTATCGTGCCAGTTTCTGTTGGGAGATTTATATTGCGGCGTTACATTAGCGGGGAGTGCTAGTAAACCTCACACGAGTTGAAAACAAAAATACAACATTAATGTTACGAGGACAAAGATCTGAGATCTATGTCGGCTGTCGAATGTTGAACTAACAAACAATAACCAGCCTCAAATACACGTCCTATTTGTTGTCTGTAGAACAAGATATTTCAGGGGACGTTGGGAAGTAGAAAATAAGACAAAGTGTGTAACTCATCTTACTACCAGTCAGTATATTTATACAGGAGATATGTACTAAGAATAGGAAATGTACCCCCATTTACGTGAAGAAAGAATGGGAAAACATTTAGTGAAACACACCCTCAATAGGCCCGACCGGGATTATAGCCCTGATCTACCCACTACCGGAAACCCAGTCTCGTGTGAAAGTGACACAATAGGTCATGCAGCGCTCGATGTGGTTTGAAATAATAAATATTTGAAAATATGCCCTATTTGGGATTTGAGCCTGGACATTTGTAACTAAAAACAACTTGACCAATTGTGTAAAACACTCACGCAAAACTCCAGAACCGTAGGGCAAGGGGATACTGGTGAGGAGGGAGGGGCTAAATTAAAGTTTGACGATAAAGGAGAAGTCGGGGTTCAAAATCCAGCTGACTATTTGCGGGTGTTTTTTTTCCTAAATGGTTTTCCACTCTTCCTCCAAGCAAAAATGAGAACACTTCCTCTGAATTCAACCTTCTTCATCCCTAACACATGATCGTAATTAGTGCACACGTGAGTATCCCGGGGGATGGTAAGACACGGTGCTAATGAACACAATAAGGGGCAGCTGTAAAGACCGCAACGGGCCACTTGGCCCAGCACTTGCTAAGTATAACACTGGTGAGTTGTGAGTTGTGAGAAGAGGGGAAAAAATAATTGTTGACAAAGTGTCTCACGTAAGAATACCAACATGCTGATGCTGATGCTGATATCACTACTCTGGGAGGGGGAAGGGGGTACAGTAAAGCAACATTAGGGTCACGATGACATGAAATAGTACCGTATTTTGTATTTACCGAGGAGAGGAAAGGACCGACATCCGTTGGGGACTGCCGCTATAATTCCGGCTAATGTTGGTGTGTAGGGAAGAGGGTGGGTTCTTGAAGCCAACGGGCGGAACAAGGTAACGTCCCAGAAGAACTCGTCAAGGAAAGGATCTCCATCTATCTCTCTTTTCTTAGCCAGTTACTTCACTCTTCTCTATTCCCAGGGATACCAACCCACAGGGATTTAAGATGAGAAGGTGTTTTTTATTTAAATTTTATGGGGGAGTGAAACCCGAGAGCTGTTATTTTTCCTAACTATATTTGAGTGTTTTAATGGTTTGGAAGCTTCAGAACTGACATTACCACTAGAAATACAGCAGTGTGAGGATATTTCTCTTCAAGCGTCTTTAAATCTAATCTTACTGAAGTTTCAAACTTCCATCAAGCCTGATTTCTTTGTCCTAAGTGGAGTCTGAAACTCGATATCAACAGATTCGCCAGTCATCAATCTACTGGCAGGCTCACTTCTGATTTATGAGGTGATCTCTGAGATTCCTAAATAAAAAATGTGCTTCCGATCACACAAAATATAAAAAGGATCCCCTGGTGTACCTTATCTCTAAACATGACCTAATTTGATCTTTGGCTTATACATCACCCCTCCCTCATATCAGAAGGTCTAGCCGCCTTTTCATCACAAAATGACTTTGATTGATTGATTCACACAAAAAAAAAAACAGGTATCTCGCTCCATCTTTCATATGATGCGACAAGAAACCCTTGAGAAGGTCACGGGTTAGTTGCCCGTCTACACGTCACACCTTTAGGGATAGGGAAATATTATTATTCTTACTCCACGTCCGGACTTTTTAATTCATTCACCATTAGGTTTGTTTCTGTCCTTCTAGGTGAGAAAAAATCCAAAACTTGAGAAATACAAGATTGTGGATTTAGGATAATGGACATAACGTACAAATTGAGAGTTTTTCATACATTCTGATAATCTCACCGAAAGAGCCATAGATACAAATTTCGTTACTTCCCGTAATGAGACATCTAAAAATATTTTTAAAACAACGGGGAAAAGACTTGACACTTGTTGGAGTAAGTATGTGGAAGGTAGAGCTTAGAGGAAATCTAACAGAATTTGCTTGGAGGTGGAGTGTAAAATCACGTAGGAATAATGTCACAGCCAAGTCACGTCCCTCCGATGTGAGTGACCAGGACATCAGTGGGAAGGTGAGAACAAGTATATTGTTGGTTGATTTCAAAACGTTATGGACTAGTAATTAATTGTTGTTATGATTATCTCTGCACAAGATTGACAAGGTATTGACTGAAGAGCACACTTTCTCTCCAAGGTAGCAATCAGGCATTGTCTCTACGTGTAATTCCCTCAGTTATTCTTTAGAAAATAACGGGATGGAAAGTAACCATTTTACCGGAGCATAAATAATACAACAATATTAAAAAACAAATATTTAAAATGATCGTAATTTTGTATTTCATTTCCCGGCTAACCAGACTAGAAATGGCCTCTTAAGGGAGAAATGGCAAAGAGCTTTATCAGCATTTTCCTCGAGATAGTGATATAAAATAAGACGAGAAAATAAAGTAAGTGTTTGGTGTAATCAAATGGCATATATATATATATATGTATATATATGTATATATATATGTATGTATATATATATATGTGTGTGTGTGTGTCGACTGTACGCACTGTTTGAACAATAAAAAATAAACTTCTCAAAACTACAATCTGTCGCATCATATCTTTTGTAATATTTTTCATTTCAAGTTAACAGGTACTTAGCTCAAATTTAAATGCTTCTCTTATTTGAGAAAATAAGCACACTTTGATTCTTCTAACTTTTCAAAAAAAATTTTTTTCAAGTAGTCTTAGTTTAGTACACCAGAGTACAGGGCTGAAAGGTCGTGAAGTTTCCAGTAGTTAGTTGAATATAACTTAATTTTATTTCTCTTCAATCTTTCGTCTCGCTGGAGTAAAGCAGCTCATTGCAGTCTATCTTGAATACGTTGAGAAGGAGCGTGGGTGAAATATATACAACTGCTCTCTCTTTCTTACAGAGCTATAGAGCTATAGTGACTTGTCTGACCTGGCGGGAGGAAATAGAGGGGAACAAACAATAACATTTAATTTGTTTAAAATCATTCTATAAAGTTATGATGTTTGAGTCAGTATTAATCATGAATACTGTTTTGGAGCTGAAGTTAATTTGAAATGTTTATTTATTATATAAATATCAAATTTTATTAACAATATAAAACGACACTTTTTTATTAATTTATTTAGTTTTTGAAATATTAATGTACATTGGGCTTTTTTTTATTTAACAACTTAAACATTTTGTAAGCACAAATATTGTGATTGATCCATGAAGGC
Organism: Timema monikensis; assembly: GCA_902151445.1. Lineage (NCBI taxonomy): Eukaryota > Metazoa > Arthropoda > Insecta > Phasmatodea > Timematidae > Timema > Timema monikensis. The sequence goes on from CABFVZ010005125.1 coordinate 11,145, forward strand.
TTGATGCGGACCTTACATGTCATACTGACAGTAATAATAATAATATTTAGCACCGCGTCTTACTACCCGTTCGGGTTATACGCTTTAAGTACTAATTATGCTAATGGATTAGGAATTGGAAAGGTTGAATTATAGGAAGTGAACCCACATTTGCGTGGAGGGAGAGTGGAAAACCGTTTAGGAAAAACCACCCCCAGTTCACCCGACCGAGATTCGAACCTCGATCTCCCCGTCCTCGGCAGTCGAGCTCAACATGACAAGCGCGTTAGCCAACTACGCCACCGAGGCGGGTCATACTGACAGTAATCATGGTCACATAAACAGTTTACAAATCCATGGTTGACCATACCAGGTGTAGTGGCAATCTAATCGGGAGGTCAGGATTTTAACTCTGACTGGATACACTTTTTTTTTTATGATTTTAAATGATACTTTCTCATATTTTACCAGATAGATATGTTGACAACTCACCTTAGAATGCATTATTTTCCTTTAATTTTCTAATGTCTCTATGTACAAAATACTGGAGGCTACTAATTAAAAATAAAATACTCCTGAGAACATATCTGGTCTACAGCATAGCTGACACTAGTCACAAATTCAACCAACGAGCGCTGTGGTCGACACGTGAGTGTGAGAAGAGAATTATTATTGCTGTTATTGTAACTGATCTGATAATGTTTATTGTGAAACATTTCCCCGTCAAAACCAAATTATTAATAACTTTCCTAAACGTAAGTTTGTCCATCTGTTACTTGTAGACCCTTGACATCCTGCCCAACTTAACTGGTCTCCATCACAGAAGTCTACCAAGAGAGAGAAAATGGCAAACTCCCCACAAGTTTATAAAGGCGGCAGCAATGGGTCTCCCCAATAGAGGTAAAGAGACGGGACCAAATTGGTTTTCAAAGAGAGAGAGAGAGGGTGTGTAAAGCTTTTATAACTCAAAAGTACCTATACCGGTTGAACGATTCTTTTGAACACCCTGTTATAACCAAGCTACTTTTAAGTTGATTGAAATTTCTTTGATATTTATAAGGTAATTAATGTAGTGTAGAAAATAATCGAAAGGGGGCTGAAGAAAGAAGAAAATGAAGTCACGTTCATGGCTAATATTTGGGTACCTGAACTTATATTTAAAATATTATTGATAGTGTGGCTATGTATTTTATTATCTTATCAGGAAACGATAGTAAGATCAGTGGCGAAGTGTGATGATATTTTTTTGGGGGGTAAAATGAGTCATGAACACTCATGAAGGGGCACTACTACTACTACTACTACTACTACTACTACTACTACTACTACTACTACTACTACTATTACTACTACTACTAGTACTACTACTAGTACTACTACTACTAGTACTACTACTACTACTACTATTACTTCTACTACTACTACTACTACTACTACTAGTACTACTACTACTTCTACTACTACTACTACTACTACTACTAGTACTACTACTACTACTACTACTATTACTACTACTACTACTACTACTACTACTACTACTACTACTACTACTACTACTATTACTACTATTACTACTACTACTACTACTACTAGTACTACTACTACTACTACTACTACTACTAGTACTATTACTTCTACTACTACTACTACTACTACTACTACTAGTACTACTACTACTACTACTACTACTACTACTAATAATAATAATAATAATAATAATAATAAAGATAGTAATAATAATAATAATAAAGATAATAATAATAATAATAATAATACTTACTTTATTCAGAATATTAGTGACATAATTACATTAGTTCCATTAAATGAACAAATAGTTTAAGTAGGTGATACAAATATAGACGTATTAGATACAAATGACATCACAATAGAAAGTTATAACAATATGCTTGCTTCTTATGGCTTAGAATGTATAATAAATAAAGTTACAAGGGAAGGAATATTGGAAAGTAGGGTGGTTAAATCGTGCCTGGATCACATATATGTTCGATCAACCAGACAAATAACAAGCAGTATAATGAAGCCTAAAATTACTGATCATTATATAGTAGCATTAGAAATTGAATCCAACCAAAATAATTATTTTTATAGTAAAACTAATAATAGCTCAATTTTATTGGATAACATTGATGATAATTTAGTTAAAATTAAACTTGTAAACGTCAATTGGGATGAGTTACAAAATCAAGAAAATGTTGGATCATTATATGGAAACATTTCTGAGATATTTAATGGCATATATATGATAGCTAAATATAAATATAATCCTGTTGGAAAACACATACAAAAGAAATGGAAAACTCCAGATTTGGTCGGAAAAATGCGCTAAAGAGATCAATTATTTAGGAAGTGGAAAAGTTGCCCATCTGCAAATGACTATAAAATAGAGTACCAAAGAAAAAGAAACTTTGTCAATAAATCAATTTTTAGGGAAAAATAATTACAACATCTAATTGAACTAAACAAAGTGAGTAGTAATATTAAGAAATCATAGTATAATATAAATGAAATTATAGGTATAAAAAGTAATATGACAATTGATGATGTAATAAATAAACATTTAAGAAAAATTGAGAAAATTGAAAATATTGCAAATAATTTTTGTGAAAGATTCAAAAACCAAGTCACACAACTACAATATATTTGCAACATGCAACTAGACAAAACGAATGATCGAAACTATTACCAGATCCAAAGTATGTCTATACCTAGGGCTACATGTTCCAAAATAATATACTTTATTGATAAATTAGATATAAATAAAAATCAGGGAATAAATAAAATCAGAATCAAAGACTTGAAAACTATCAACAGCCATATTACCCCGTTGTTAATAAAACTAATTAATCTAAGTATATATACAACAGGGTATAGTGCCACCAAAACTTAAAATCGCAATTATTAGACCAATTTATAAGTAAAGGAAGCACTACGATTATGGAAATTACAGACCTCTAGCAATTCTACCAGTATTAGACAAAATAACGGAAAGATATGCTACCAACTACTTGATAAATTATTTAGATAAATATAAAATAATTGGCAAAGACAATACAGATTCCCAAATAACAAAGGTACAGAAATACTTTTCCACACTTTTACTAATCAAATGCTAAAGAAATTAAACCAAAACAAACACATAGCTATAGCATTTATATACATGTCAAAAGCGTTGATATGTTAGATAAAGATATTTTACTAGATTAACTTTATAAAACTGCTATCAGAGGTAATATTTATGAATGGTTTAAAAAATTACTTAACAAATAGGAAAATAATAGTTAAAATAAATAATATAATAATAAGCGAAGAATTGGGTATAAATATTAGAGTACCAAAAGGATCTATTCTTGGGCCAATACTATACTTAATATATGCAAGAATAATGTCAAACTGTTTACAGAACTTCGGTATATTTATGTATGCTGACGACACAATGCTGTATGCGGTGCACTAAAGTGTAGATAGAGCTAAACAAATGTTGCAGGAAGACTTTAATAGGATACAAAACTGGACTCACGATTATAAATTAATAATCAACATTAAAAAACACAAACAATGCATATCAGACTAACATATGTTATAAAGTATAAATTTGATACAAAAGGTAATTGCTTGGATTGTTTACATAATATAAAACTGTGTAACTGTTTTAACATTCACGCAAGTTGAGATGTATAACTATTTTGGGCTAACGATTGATTCTCATATTAAATGGAATACTTATATAGACATAATGAGTAGGAAGCTAAGAGCGGGAATGGTTACTATATGTATACTAAAACAATATGTTACATTTTATATTCTAAAAATAGTTTATCATGAGTTAATAGAATCACATCTAGGCTATGGTATTACTCCCTGGGGAAAGACAAGTGATCTATATTTAAATCAATTAAGAAATATTCAAATCAAAATTCTTAAAATAATGAGTGAAAACAACAATATTACCAAAGTCATGAATAAGGAGTGGAAACCATTGACAGTAAAAAACATGTATAGCTGTAAAATAATAATAATTCAGTACTACTGCTTAGAAACATATAAAGTAAGACAGGCTCATAGTCACAACACCAGAAAACGACAGTACAAAATAACTTTAAATATAAATAAATACGGAAAACAACCCATGAAAATAATAATAATACCAACACGTTTAACATGATACCAGATACCCTTTTGGGAATAGATAAAATATCAAACGTAAAAGAGAAAAAAAAATGACTAATTGGCTCACAGACTTAATGAAATAATAATACTAGAGTGACTAAATATGACAAACAAGCTTTGAAATGAACTCAAGACTGGTTTTCAAATATAAAAGATTTAAGGAACTAAATTAAGTATTAGAATAATCTTAGTTGTAAGAATAGACTTAAAGGAATGAAATGCATTTATTATATATTTACACTATTATATGTATGTACGACATTTATGGCGAGGCACCAGCTGACAAGCACATTGTGCTCAGCTGGACTATGTTTAACAATTAAAAGTATGTACTCCTGATATTATAAAAAAACTACTACTACTACTACTACTACTACTACTGATGATGATTATAATAATTATATAATTTATTTATTATTTGCTATTTTTTCTGTGAAATATCTAAATTTGATCTTCCTATTTTTCCTTTTAAATGCACTTTTCGTTTAAAATACAAAGACCTAGTAGAATTATTTAACAAGATCATCTTAAATCGAAACAGTCATTGTTTATGTTTACAGCGTCTCCAATTGTTTTCTATGATACATACACTAAATCCTATAACATTAATGATCTAGATTATAATACGAAATGTAAAAAAAANAAAAAAATTACAAAACTAAACTAATCTACACTGGAATGAACCTTTAAAACACAATACATTTGCTCATAATGTAACACTCACGAGTCGGGGATAGCCGGCTTACTGGTCGCCTTCATTGGCTGAGATGAACAGTTACGCACGCATTACCCTCCTAGCTCCCCGCAGGCCTGATTTACCGGGGGCGTTAGGCTGAAACGTATCAGCTTATCTTGTCAAAAAATATATTGACGCATTTGTTTCACGCGCTTGCTAAAATTTCACTATGCCTTAAAATAATGACCACTAAAATTTCAATCCAACATCTGTTTTTTGTAAAGTAATATTTTCTCTCCTTTTTAAAACCTTTTGGGATAGCTGAGATTATTCTGCCTACCCTGACGCCTAACTACTGAATATAATATTAAATTTAATACATACGTTTCATTTAGTAAATGATTAATAGCACACCATTAAAACTATTCTAATTTTATAAAAAAATAGCACTATATTTTTTCGAACGGCTACGTTTTAACAACATGAATGGCTTCATTTAAGAGGTAAGAAAGAGTCAGGTAGTGGAGAAGGAATTCCCTCGTATTAGTTTGGAGAGGAGATGGGAAAACCATCCTCAGTACAGTCACATTGACACTCTTCATCCTCTGTCCGTTCCTTCTAAGGTAATTGGACTAAAAAGCTTGTGGTCATTCAAATTAAAAAATAGACCAATAATAAATAAAACTAAGGGAGAGGATCATTACTCATTAGTTTTTAATAAGAGTGTGTTCTTTTAGAGGAGTACATATTATTTATATATCAAAGTGTTAATATATTATCACCCTTCCCATGAAACATTCAACAATGCTTTGAGGAAATGATTATATCGTAAAGAGGGTGTAATCTCCTGTTATAGTTGGCCCGTGGTATTGATAAAACAGTCTAGAGAGATGTTTATATGTTATCTCCTGTCCTCGTTACTCTATGGTATTGATTAAACAGTCCAGGGAGATGTTTATGTGTCATATCATGTCCTCGTCACTCCGTGGTATTGATAAAACAGTCCAGAGAGATGTGTATGTGTCATCTCCTGTCCTCGTTTCTCTATTGTATTGATTAAACAGTCCAAGGAGATGTTTATATGTCATCTCCTGTCCTCGTTGCTCTATGCTATTGATCAAACAGTCCAGAGAGATGTTTATATGTTATCTCCTGTCCTCGTTGCTCTATGGTATTGATTAAACAGTCCAGGGAGATGTTTATGTGTCATATCATGTCCTCGTCACTCCGTGGTATTGATAAAACAGTCTAGAGAGATGTTTATGTGTCATCTCCTGTCCTCGTTGCTCTATGGTATTGATCAAACAGTCCAGAGAGATGTTTATGTGTCATCTCCTGTCCTCGTTGCTCTATGGTATTGATAAAAAAGTCTAGAGAGATGTTTATGTGTCATCTCCTGTCCTCGTTGCTCAATGGTATTGATCAAACAGTCCAGAGAGATGTTTATATGCTATCTCCTGTCCTCGTTGCTCTATGGTATTGATAAAAAAAAGTCCAGAGAGATGTTTATGTGTTATCTCCTGTCCTCGTTGCTCTATGGTATTGATCAAACAGTCCAGGGAGATGTTTATGTGTCATCTCCTGTCCTCGTTGCTCTATGGTATTGATAAAAAAGTCCAGAGAGATGTTTATGTGTCATCTCCTGTTCTCGTTGCTCTATGCTATTGATCAAACAGTCCAGGGAGATGTTTATGTGTCATCTCCTGTTCTCGTTGCTCTATGCTATTGATCAAACAAGTGCAGGGAGATGTCGGGGTGCCACTGGTGTGGAGAGATAGAAGGGCCCGTATTTCTTACATCAACGTCCTAAGGATTCTCTCAAGCCATTGGAAGGTTCCTCTACGGGTCTGGGAGGCTCTCTTCTCGCTACAAGACACGTTTAGCCGGCGGGGTACAAGATGGGAAGGTTTTAGATACGACTAGACATAAACTTATTTATTAAGACAGGTTTTTTTTTCATTCAAAGATAAGCTTGCTGAAGTTCTTGTAATGTTTCCACCCCCAGATTATTTGAAGAAACCCCGGTGGCAGTTATCACTTGCTAGAGACTCAGTCGCTCCTTTTCTATGCTCCGAGTGTACTTCTTGGGATGAGGTGTGTGGGAAGAGACAGAGCGAGGAAGTGAAAACACAAGGGACGAGAGAAGACACAGATAAAAAATACAAAGTAGAAATACGAGGAACGAAAGAAGACACAGTTAACAACGAAGGAAACAGTAATTTGAAATTTTCTTCTTAGAGATGTTTAATCTACTTATGAAACTTTTTAGGGATAAATTTAACTAAAAGTAATAATTATACTCCTTATTGGTGGAATTTTGACATGAAATTGAATTTATAAATAATTTCCCTTGGTCATGACAGTTTTCGAAATAACAATTTTTGAACCTGTTTCACAACTATAAAATATACACTGGAGGTCGAAAATAATAATAATTCGTTTATAGTTCATAAATATCCTTTAGCAGGGATTTTACTTCAACATTTTTTTTTTTTTTGCTTCCTGGTGTTCAAAACGATTGATTTATAATAAACTTTCAAAAAGTAAATAATTATTTTTATTTATAAAATATACTTGAAGTTAGAAATAAAAATGAGTTTAAAAAAACACGCTAACGTTTACTGAAAGTAGCACTTAATAAAATGCTATAAATCGCTAATCCCTTTTTCCAACTAACGAGTTTATTTACTTTAGTGCGTAGAGGAGCGGGAAGGGAACATTAAACGAGCCGAACTATCTCAACCTTGTGTTTGTTCTGGTCAGGGCGATGTTGACTCAGACCGTTCCAGCAAATTACGATTACTTTCCTCCAACCGCCGCGCCACGCCTATAGGAAAAACAATCGTTTTTGGAATTAAAGATTTCCCCGAGGGTTTATCCAAAGGTTAATATTTTACTGATTAAATATTTAAGATATAAATTTAAATAGTGCTCTTTTTTACACCGCGTCTTATTACCCGTTCGGGTTATGCGCTTATGATGTATTAATTATGCTAATGAATTTAGGGATTAGGGAGGCTATATTTATAGGAATTGTACCAACATTTGCTTGAGGGGGAAAACCAAGCATTGTAAGAGGACAGACAAAGGGACATAGAGACAGATAGAGGAACATAAGGACAGATAGAGGAACATAGGGACAGATAGAGGAACATAGGTACAGATAGAGGAACATAGGGACAGATAGAGGAACATAGGGACAGACAGAAGGCCATGGAAACAGACAACGGGACATAGATACAGACAGAAGGACATAGGGACATACAGAGGAACATAGAGACAGACAGAGGAACATAGGGACAGATAGAAGGAACATAGGGACAGATAGAGGAACATAGGGACAGATAGAGGAACATAGGGACAGATAGAGGAACATAGAGACAGATAGAGGAACATAGAGACAGACAGAGATCTGACAGACAGAGAGACAGACATACATAAATTGTAATACCCAATACTTTTATCGCAGGGACACACAAGACGTCAAGATAGAAAACATTCACGATTGCAATACTTTCTCTAAATGAGAAGTGTTGAAAGTGTTCCCTAATAGTCTTGTGTGAAGAGTTACAACCAACCCCTATGCACATTGTTTCTCATCGGGGTTCCCTAGTGTGCACACAGAGCGAGCGAGTGTTTCAACCCGGAGGAGACGCAATAAACCGGCAGAACTGGACACAGTCACGGATAAGAACGAATTAGGAAACTACACTTCAATCACTACAGTTATTAAATAGCTAGTTTGGATTTCATTTTATTTTCGGATATGTACGACTATAGTGATGCGATCCAAACACATTTCTAATTAATCTTTTCCCAGACATTTTTCAAATATTTAAATGTAACAAATGCAATCGAAATAACCCAAGTTGAGAAGTTGACCCTTCAGTTTAATTTCTCCCGAGGATTTTAACAACACAAACGTAATCAGATGAGTTCCAATAACAGCAATAACAATGCTCTTATCACACTCACGTGTCAACTACACCGCTCAGTGGTTGTATGTGTAACTGTTGTTGAATTTGTGGAAGACCAGATATGTTAATACTTCCCCTCCCCCCGGAATACAATTAACTAAGCTTCTTGCCATAAAATGGTGTACAACCATTTCTTGAAAATCTTACAACCGAAAATTTTCTTTTATAGATATTACATTTACTTTTGAACATAATCTAGCACCAGGACGTCTAATATCTGTGAAGATTACAGAGGATGGGTTAACTTAGCTGCTTAGCACATTGGTACAGATAGGGTATTAGCGCCAGGGAGATACTAAAAGTAAACTTCAGACTAATATGGATATATTTACTTCTACAACAAAATATTCACCACATTTAGATTCGAACATTATCTTCTAAGTATGCGGAGGACCTTTTATTCGGATCTTCGATTATACCAGAGAACTATAAGTCACTACAAACCCTTGGTACGTAATATGACACTGACTACAAGTCTAGAGAAAATTGGTTATATCCTGTCTGGTCAGAGAGACTGACTACAGGTCTAGAGGACTCTGTTTACATTTTGTTTGTTCAGGGAGACTGACTACAGGTCTAGAGGACCCTGGTTACATCTTGTCTGTTCACAGAGACTGACTACAGGTCTAGAGGACCCTGGTTACATCCTGTTGGTCCAGGGTGACTGACTACAGGTCTAGAGGACCCTGGTTACATTCTAATATGTGCTGGTTCCTACACTAATTCAAACGTCACAACTCCCATGACTGATGTTATTGTGCGTTCCTGTTCTAGGTTAGGCTGCTGGTTAAGTCCTGTCCTATTATTGTTGGACCTGCCATTACTTCAGAGCCTACATACATACTGTACCCTAGTATAATTACAAGTGTTAATTAGCTGTAGTAGGGGCCGGTCTGTGAGCAAGAGGCGTCATCCAGTGTCACGAATAACCTCACACCTCCTTCAACTCTAGACCTGTATCCTCTGTCAGAAACACGAGGGGTAGTGGTATAGCTGGTAGAGCTCTCATACACCTCTCACGACCCACTTGCAAACAATGAGAGTCAGTGGTAGGTTTGTTAGTACACTCTTCTGTTTGTTTATTTGTTTGTTTTGTGGACTTTTTACTTCTGTCGGACACACCCAGAAATAATTAATTACGTTTCACCTTAGTGCAATTGTTACAGTTTAGCAAAAAATAATAATCTTATTGTTAATAAGAGAATAATAAATACTGTGACACAACCGTACATATTAATTTCTTATAAAGGCTAGTGCAATAATTAAGGACAACCCTTAAATAGCTTATTATCGAAATAAAACATTAAAAAAATTATATAAAACACTATTTAGATTTTTTTAGCAAAATTTTTATTCATTTTTCAAATAATCAAATTTTTAAAATTTTCTCGTCACTAACTTAACCCAATTTTTTCCAAACAAATAAATGTTCTTATTTATCAATTAAAATACTCTCTAGATACATATTTTTGAGCATAATCGGTGAAACCGTTTTTATAATACTTAGAACTAGAAAACTAGTCATCAGTTAGCTATTCTTTATTTAAGGATATTCCAAAATCTCAATATGGCCTCTACTTAGGACCATTTGCCATCTTTGTTTCAAGTTTGAACGAAATTCGTAAAACCATTTTAGCTACAACATAGATATAAACCAGTGAAAATACAACACAGATATTAATTAGCCAGTGAAGATACAATACAGATATAAACCAGTAATGATACAACACAGATATAAACCAGTGAAAATACAACACCATATAAACCATTGAAGATACAACACAGATATAAGCCAGTGAAGATACAATACAGATACAAACTAGTAAAGATTCATCACATATATAAACCAGTGAGGATACATCATATATATAAACCAGTGAAGATACAACAAAGGTATAAACCAGTGAAGATACAACACAGTTATAAACCAGATAAGATACAACAAAGGTATAAACCAGTGAAGATACAACACAGTTATAAACCAGATAAGATACAACAAAATATAAACCAGTGAAGATACAACAAAGATATAAACCAGTTAAGATACAACACAGATATAAGCCAGTGAAGGTACACGAAGCCACCGCTCCAAGATTCAGAAGCGTGTTGAGAAAGTTTTAACCAGATGATATTGTACTATTACGGCCCCGGTATTACATAAAACTGCACATTTCTCGCGTGACCTACATTTGACAATGTCGAGACGTATGTATGCCGCCATCTTGATAACACTTGGCGTGATGTGGTTCATAATGCATGGGTCCGTGACACATGCTACACTTCGTTTGGAAAACCTCTGATAAGCTTGGATTATTCACAAGGAATAATTATAGTCGTTGACCTTTGACCTGTCGCTTGGCCTCACCAGATTAAGATGAAGTCGAACTCGATGGTCTTTTGGTGAAGTGCTCCCGTCTCAGTACCTGATCTTTCATGGGTTAGAACTCAGTCGGTATCAGCGGATTTTTCTTGAGCGATAAAATTCCGTAGCACAACTTTCTTCGGAGTGGAAGTAAAACATGTAAAAGAACCTTTGAAGTTATGTGAAAATACCTTTCCCGACAATATTAGTAGTCCCTTTCGCTTTCACTCTTCAAAATTCTCGTATGCAAATTAATCAAACTAATTAAATAAAATTAAGATGAAGGTTCAAAGCTCAAATATAAATCTAAGTAAACTTTTCAAATACATTATGTTAATACTAGGTATTATTTGCTTGTATAAATAATAACAGTATTTAGTGTTTAGTTTTTAAAGTAATGGACGTATTAGGAAACGACTTACAAGCTAACTCAACCTGAGGTGACACACATCACAACTTACATTAATATTAAAAATAGCACTCTATTGGTATCAGTATATTATTTATAATATTTTTCTAAACCAATTCTTAATATCATTTTAGGTAAATTTAATTGAATTGCACTACAAAGTGGTGATGAAGTTGTACATTTAGTGAACATGGACCTGCATTTGCGTGGAAGGATGGTAAGAAAACATTTAGAAAATAAACTTTTTCAGAATACCCTGTCTGGATTCAAAGCCCGATACAACCTGTCCCCGACAGATGAGACATGATGAGATTGAAGTTTAGTCCGTTTGCCCACCGTTTCAAAACACAAACAGCATGTTCCTGCTCCTGTAAGCTAGCACCCCTCCAAACTCGGAGTTTTACAACCGACGTAGGATTCATTACGACACGGATAGTAAGAGACATATGGAGCGTTTTTGTCGCCTAAAAAGAGATTAGAGGTAATTAGTGGGGATAAGAGTAAAAGTAGGGGAGAGAGGGGGACCAACATGGCGACCTAGCCACTGTCTTCCTTCCCCTGCCCTTCACACAAATTGTAACACATTCCTTAGAGTGGGAGCTACGGGAAAAGAGAAAATGGAAGTGCTTTTGCACTTTTTAGATCACAACATTTTATGTTCAAATTAAATCAAATATTGCTCAAGTACAAACATATTACAGTTTAATTTTCCTCACCTGATGACGTCAATATTTGTTGAATATCTATCAAGGGTGTTCTGGAATTTAATGACAACTTTTTCTCTTAATATAAAAAGTTTGTCATCTATTGCCGCCATGGTCATGACAGATATTCAACAACTGTTGATATCAACACGTGAGGAAAATTAAACTTTAATATGTTTGTACTGGAGAAATATTCTTTTTAATTTGATAAAAAATAATCTGCAAAAACCGTGAAAACTCTGGCCTTAATTTGCGTTTACTTCATCCCCACCTTAAGCTCAAACCTTGATTTTCCTGGCAGAGAGCACTTTACGGCCGATATCTCCGTGGCTCAGTGGTCAGGGAGGTCAAATTATGGTCTAAGAGGTTCTTTTATGTGTGCGCTCCACGCCTTACCACCAAGGAAGATAGGATTGAGATGAAGTGTACCCGCACTTGCGTGGTAGTGGTGGACCATTTAGGAAAATAACATCTTTGTATACCCGGCTGACATTCGAGTCCCGACCTCCTACAGACGGGACTAACGCCTTTATCCGCGCGTCCACAGATGTGTCTTGGTCCCAAATCCACCCCCCCTCCCCTTGTTTCCAAATCACTTCTAATATATTTCTAATAGACGCTGGTATTAATTAATAATACAAAGACAAAATAGCGATCAGTATTTATTTGGACGAATAAATGAAATTTAAGATTTAATTCTTAGTTGAGCTTATATTATCTTGAAATTAAACTTTTGAATTTTTTCAACGAAATTTATAGTAGAGAATTTTAAAATTGTGTAAAGATAGAGAGTATAAAAAGGTTCGTCCTTACCGCGCGGTCGGAGGATTGACCTGAATACAGCCCTTACGTGCAGGTCCTCTCCCAATCCCTCATTCACGTGACAGTGTGTTATCTACCTCTAGTAATAGCCTCAGATACATGAAAGTATGCTACCTACTCCTTGTAATACTCTCAGCACTACACATGTGAGCAACATTTTGCATATCTAGAAGATTGCAGGTTCTAGCAATAGTAACAACTCCAGTGTTGATGGTTTAATAATCTTAATGCACACCCTTACGACACCACTATCAACGTTTAGATCAAAGAGAATACAATAAGAATGAGGGAATTTCATAGAAATACATTAGCATTATCTTTGAGAGAGCATGGAATACCTTAATGAGAGAGAAAACCCTCCAGTTTGCAAGGTCTGGATCAAACTAAGGACTGTTTAATCAGAGCAAGGCTTTCCAACCCTCTCAAATGCTCTTGCGACTTTATTTTAAATCAAGAGATTCACAATATTTCACTTTGTGTATTTCTTTCTCTCAATTTAACTATATATTTTTAAAAACTTAAAAAAATAAAAAAATAATCATAAACAAATTTTTCATAACAAAAATATCACTTTTGTTCATTATTTAAATATAGAATAAATATGAATAATGTCAGCTAAAGTCACATTTTGTCTAGATTATGAGAAAATATCTCCAATCTTTTTCTTTTACAAACCACCCCGTATAGCAGGGACTGTTTTCTTAGCAAAAGCATCAACAAAGCACCATCCCCAACTATTAAACACAACAAACACTTTTTATAAAATTAATAATAACAGAAAAGCAGTTAAGAAAGAGGAGTGTGAGTTTTCTCTGGGGCTGGTAGTAAAAACAAGCAACACTTTCAATTTAATATCCAACCCCCTCCCCTCCTTTCTATTATTCGTAATCTTTGGGCTCTTGGTTTTCCACTCATAATACTCCTTCTTTCTCTCTGGTAATCCCTGTTTCTCTTTCTCATCTTCATTCATCCACGCTTCCTTGAGCCGAGATAAAAATATATCTATTCCGTGGAACCGCGTCCAATAAATACTGTTCGTAACAATAATACAACAATACTTGTATGCAGGGCCGTAACTAAGACTGAGAAGAGTGGGGGGAGTTTTCTCGGCCGACTAACAAGAATACAATCTCAATATAACCAACAATTATTATTGTTTCGAGGTATGGTTTTACCCAATCTTCTCTTTACAAAAGTGAGATTTGAAACCTTGAAATAGTTAAAAAAAATTTAAGAATAGATTGTTTTTAATGTTGTACCTATAAATATGGTGAGACGGGCTCACTAATCTCTGTTCCATTGTGTTCTTATGGAAACTACAGGAATCCGCACCATCATTAGGATTGTATTATCCACGAGATAAGATAACTTCTATATAATGAAGACTGAAAACATTGTATCCATCTAAGGTTGATTAAACTTTATTCAATTGAATAGAATAATGAATTGCTGACAAGTTTCAAAGTACCTTGATACGGATTTTTATAATTGATTTGATGTCAACGCTGATTTTGTGTGTGACACAGATTTTTCGCAAATGTCAAACAAGTGTGGGCATGTGTCAAATTATGTTAAGTACCGTTCCCTCTAAATAAACAGGTCAATGTTACTGTTACCGCATTCTGTAGGAGACGTATAAACCACAATAATCATGTCGTTACAAACCAAACTTAAAAAGTTTAATTATAGGTTATTTTTTTGGTTATTTCCTGGCAATATAAACCATTTATACTCATGTTTCTTTATTATGTTTCCTTATGTCACACATACATACACACAATTTAAGAATAATATACTGTGCTATTGTTCTCAAACAGAAGGTAGCACTATAGAGGGTAGGGGGTGGAATATTGGGATATTACACTCGTAGGGAAGGACAGCATTTCAGCTGCCCCTTCTGATGTATATTATTATCAATACATATAAAAACTATATTAATATAGTAAAATGTTATCAATGTTAACTGGCTCAGGAGGGTACGGGATACGGGGGTAAATTATACCCCCCAAAACTGTAACAAAACATGCTTGTAGTTTCTAAATTTCTAAAATTTCCCAACGCTGTTGGTCCTAGGCTCTAGGCTCTAGGGATGGACAAGACATTCCTTGTTCTCTGACGTCACAGAAAGGCAGGTGAATTCCTCAACAAATCAGCCGACCAGTAACCAAAATATTAAAACGGCTAACTTGTAGATTTTAGGAGCCCAAATTCTATCCACGGTCGTGAACAAGATAGTTAGATATCGTATAAACTCACTCTCTTGCCAAAACTAACAGATTACTCAGATTAGGTTGAGTTTCTGAATGATGATATAGTCATAGCTTTCCTCAATACGGATATTCTAGAATCGAATGCTTTATGACAACTTAAAATAATGTAATAAAGTAGCTCACTATGGTGGTCAAATGAACCGGGGCATTATCCTCGCAATAGACGTGACTTACAATGAGGAGATCAGGGTTCGAATACAAGTAGTGTGTAATGAGGGTGTTTTTTCCTAAAGGATTTTCAACTCTCCACCCAAGAACGCGGGTACACGCCCTCTATATCCAACCTACCTCACCCCTGACACATTAGCGTAATTATTACATATGCGTTCATCCCGAAAGGGTAGTAGGACTAGGTAATTAAAAAGTAGTAAAGTGAACCTTTTTTTAGCTAGTTTTCTAAGATTCGACCAAACTGCAGACATAACTGTACAGTCACACATTGAATACTCACAAGCATAGAGACTTGCCAGCCTTCGCTTTTCACACGCTCTCAACAGCACAGCATTAGCTGGTCGATAGACCCACACTGCGCATGATAGTCGTCGTTCCCCCTCCATTACCCGCAAGAGGGGAGAGAAAAACTACCCCTAAGTGCATTCGCCTTTCCCGCGCCAGCTGTGTGTGGACAGTCAACTAGGGCAGACAAGGAAACTTTCCTGTTCCCCTCCAGCTCAAGGAAATAATGAGGGGGAGGGGGAGTAAAAACTATAAAAGCATTTAAAACTAGGGTGCAAGTCTGTGACATACTCGACAGGGGGAAAGAGGGTAGCTAGCTCTGTATTCGGTCATGATTGTCAGCATATATAGGCGCATGCGCAGCAGGGATGGTTAAGTGAAATACAGCACAACCTCAGTTACAGTGTAATTTCATATTACATTGAATAAAACAAGCCTGGACCACTTGTCAAGAGCGACGGGCCAAAGTGCACCCAGGAAAACGGTTGCATGGGAAGAGATCACTTATTATTCATTGGCAGATTATTACACTTCTTTTCAGCAACAAGATTGTTGTATTTCTGACTCCTATTTGTAGAATATGTTTTCAAAATGTCTTCCAAAGTGGCCATCAGTCAGACAAGGGCGTTGTTTGTTTTTGTTCATATTTATGATTGAGAACGTTTGTTCACAAATATAGGTACTGCCAAAAATTCCGAACGTTTTCTTGCAGATTCAATAAGATCTTGGTACTTTTAACTGTCCAGACTTCTGTAGAACTCCTGCAGACTGCTTTCTTGGTGATTATTTATGTAATGTGCCGAACACTGGAGCTCAATAGCTTTCAGCTGCCTTTGGAATGGCACGTCTGCTGGATCCTCTGAAAAGGGATATTCAATCATCTTAAATATGATATCATCTTCTGAAGACAAAGTGAGTCTTCTGTCACATACTTCAAACTTAATATGATCATACATTTTCATAGAATATGTTTCTCCTGGCTCGATGTGCTTGCGCTGAAGGATATCCTGTGCACAAGTATGAGGGGAAAATGACGCCTTTCAATTTCCAACAACTGGCTTCTGAAAAGCTCCGATTTCGTTTTGGAAGCCTTCATTGCTGAGAAAAGTTGAAATATAAGCTTATTTTTGGCCTGAAGATGAGGGTTGAAGTTATTTAGATATATTGTAACCTTTGGTTTTGTTTTAAGAATTTGGCTACTTCCTTTCTTAAGGCAATGAAACACTAGAGTTCTAGCCCTTCACTCGATCACCTCACTTCTGTATGGTAGAACAGAAGTTGTATTCGGAACCTTTCTCTTCAAGAACATCTCGGAATGTCCAATGTTTCAGTCCCTTAGGATGGAGGTAGCTAATAATAGAAATCACCAATGACATTTCATAATCAAACTCCAGGACGTTGCTATACATACATTTAATACAGTGATGTTTGGTTATTTGTCTACCAACAAATTGTGCAGGAAGAGTAACCGCGCCAACAATATTTTCCGCAAATTACCGGAGCACCATCAGTACAAATGGACACTAATTTTACAAAGCCTACACCCAACTTATTATCCACGCACTTAATTCATTCACTGGATATTTCTTTCTCAGTTGTCCGGCCTTGTTATTAAGCTCATAACAATAAGCTCTTCAGTAATTTCGAAGCTCCCATCAACAACTTGAATAAAAATAGGGAGTTGAGCTGTGTCCTTCAAATCTGTATTTTTGTCCATTGCTAGAGAGAAACATCAGAATTAAATGGCTTCCTGTTTCAACTGATCACCAAGATTGGTGTAAATGTACAGTCATGCGCGATTTCACTTGAAATTTCAAAGCTTACATTTGTGGCCGCCTCGTTTTCAGTGTTCACTTTCTTAGAAAAAAAATCTGTTGTTCTGAGCTAGGGCTTTTCCCAAAATTCAATGCTTTAATTTTATGTTCATGTGCATCGAATTTGGTGACTTTGGAATATTTAGTTTAAAAGTGCCGCAGAATATTACATTCCTTGGAAAGGACCACTGTTTCGCAAATTACAGGGTATATTATTTTGTCTTGTAACACAGTAAACACATATTAAGCTGTATAGTTCAGCGCTTAAAAATCTGTTATCTGATTCCAATTTTCTTTTCTTCTTGTCCCTCGTTGCGACTGTTTAATGGAGGAGAGTCAACCCTAACCCCAGTTTAGCAATACAGTAGCGAGCAAATAAGATGATAAGTGACTCATGAATGCTGACACTGACAAGTGGTGATATACAAGCCCCACTTGCTTTCTCCCGGATAGAGGGAGCGACATACTCTTTATCACACAAGGCCACAACCTCATTAGGCATAGACGCTGTCAATCATTTTTGTTAATCGACTAACAAATTTTTTGGATAGATAATATTTTTATTAAGTATGAATATTCAAATTCTTTTGTAACTTAGAATTTAATGTAAGTGAAGTCGTAGCGGGCCGGACTAAAAGTCCGGGCAGGCCATGTACGGACAGTGGGCTGTGTGTTGTCCAGGCCTGGAATAAACGTTGTAGATCATACACCTGTAGACCTGTATAAAGATTATACACCTGTAGACCTGCCTTATATACATTGTAGTTTTTGTTGGTAGAATATTAAAAATTTTACTGCCAAGGGAAGTTTATTTGTCATATACATTAAACATGGATTATATTTGGTGGGGGACGAGTCAGTCAATTATTTCTTCTGATACACATGTCACACAAACTGCTTGGAGCACTCTCTGTTGGAACAGACACACGTTACACTAACTGAATAGAGCACTCTCTGTTGGAACAGACACACACGTTACACTAACTGAATAGAGCACTCTCTGTTGGAACAGACACACATGTTACACTAACTGAATGGAGCACTCTCTGTTGGAACAGACACACATGTTACATTCACTGAATAGAGTAATCTCAGTTGTAACATAAACACATGTTACACTAACTGAATGGAGCACTCTCAGTTGTAACATAAACACATGTTACACTAACTGAATGGAGCACTCTCAGTTGTAACATACACACATGTTACACTAACTGAGTGGAGCACTATCCGTTGTAACATACACACATGTTACACTAACTGAATGGAGCACTCTCAGTTGTAACATACACACATGTTACACTAACTGAGTGGAGCATTGTCTGTTGGAACAGACACACATGTTACATTCACTGCTTGAACTACCCTCTGTTGGAACATACACACATTTATCAGACACAATTGCCCTGGCTTAAACCCACACCGGTGGTCATGTGGTATAAGGAACTAAGCCCACAATGTATGGAATAGCAATTATCAGGGAAGTAAGGGTTTGAATGCCCGTGGGGTGCACTCATATAAAATTATTCACCCACTCTCCCCCACGCAGGTATATTTCTTATAAATTCTATCTTCCTCAGTCGTACGCTATTAGTATAAAATATGGAGATGGTCCCTGGTGCAGTGCACTTTACCTCTGCTATCGACTTGGTCTAAAAGTAGGTAGGTCGAAGGTAACTAAAATAAATGCACCAGCATTAGTGGGAGGACAACTATAATCAGCCCGGCCAGTATTGAAACATCGACCAGCTCGTCCAAGGCGACCAGATGCAAGTCCGATGCCCAAGGTCACAGAAGGTATTAACGTCTGAGAGGTTTTTTTGCAGTGTTCCAGGTAAAGTGGTGTGTGTTAGAAAGTGCGAGGAGGAGAACAAAATGTTACAGGTCTGGAGAACGTGTTCTGCTGGAAGCGTTCATCACTTTTCAAGAGGAAGGAACGAGCTCACAAAGTTTTCCCATTTAACGTCAGTTGAATGGGACTAGAGGTAAATGTGGCAACAACTTCGCGTCACGACGACCTTCCCCCCCACTCCTTCCTGGTAATTAGCTTCATTTCAAACCAAACGTCATCTAGCCTCCGAACTCTATAGAGCCACAACTACGCATGTCCACCTTAAGAACCCATCTCTCACTTCTGATAACACGGGACTTATAAGGTAATAGAGCTCTCACTCCTGGTAACACGTGACTTATAAGGTAATAGTGCTCTCACTCCTGATAGCACGTGACTTAGACAAGTAATACAGCTCTCACTCTTGATAACACGTGACTTAGACAAGTAATACAGCTCTCACTCCTGGTAACACGTGACTTATAAGGTAATAGTGCTCTCACTCCTGATAACACGTGACTTAGACAAGTAATACAGCTCTCACCCCAGATAACTCGTAGTCTAGGCAGATAATACAGTTCTCACCCCGGATAATTTGTAGTATAGACAGATAATACAGTTCTCACCCCGGATAGCTCGTTAGTATAGGCAGATAATTCAGGTCTCGAGTAATAAATATATTTCAAAATCCATAATTGAATTGTATGCAATCAATTTTCAGCATTTATATGAGTTGATTCTATGTTAAAATCAGCGTTTGGTGATCAGAACACTAGAAAAAAAAAACTAAGTCTTGGTGTTTAGTTATTGATGTGGTTTGATATGTTTTAAATCCATAGCTAGATACGATAGAGATATGAGACGGAAAATTTTCCCAAGAGGAAAATGTTCAATTATTATTCATGTAGATTAATTTAAACTGATTAAATGGATGATAATAATTATAGTAATAAAAATAATAATTAGTGGTAGTGATAGTAGTAGTAATATCTCCCCACTATCCTCCGTGCTTCCTATCTAACCCTTTCCCAACCTAAAGTCCCCTCCCCCTTTTCTTATAACTCACTCGTCTCTTAATACATTATATTTCGAAATATGTATAATGTACTCTAAGTTCCCCCTCTACAATTTAACCTTTTTACCGCAAGCCACCACTGCGGAAAATATTCCAATTTAAAATTTCTCGGAAAATGTTCATTTCTAAGATACACTAACTAAACAACTTTATGAATGCTATACGAATTGATATAAAAACCCAGGTCGGGAGCACGTGGTCAAGGGAGGTTAGGGTTCGATCCCACCCGGGCGTTGGAATTGTATTAAGTCATGTTTTCCCACTCTTAAACCATGCAAATGCGGGTACTTTTCATTAAAAGCCCAGATTTCTTGTCCCCACTCCATCATCGTTTAAATCGAGCAGGTGCCGAGACGCAAGTTTTTCCATTTCTCTCGAGCAAGCGTGTGAACCTATCTAGCCCTCCCTTGTCTGAGACTGTCACCATGTCACCACTAATTGATCAAGGATAAGAAAGATAGAGTTTATAGGAAGTGTAACCACATTATCGTAGATAGATCTTTGGAAACCAATGAGTAAAAACCATCTCAATATAACTGGCTGGGATTTTAATACAGAACTGCCTGTTACCAATAAATTATACTTAACTATGATAAATTAGCACACGTCCCTATATATAGCTGCATTCACCACCAGATTAGCACATGGCCCTATATCTGGCTGCATTCACCACCAGATTAGCACATGGCCCTATATCTAGCTAGCTGCATTCACCGCCAGATTAGCACATGGCCCTATATCTAGCTAGCTGCATTCACCGCCAGATTAGAACACGGCCATATATCTAGCAGTAATCACCACAAGATTAGCACACGGCCCTATATCTAGCTGCATTCACCATCAGATTAGCGCATGGCCCTATATCTTGCTGCATTCACCACCAGATTAGCACATGGCCCTATATCTGGCTGCATTCACCACCAGATTAGCACACGGCCCTATATCTAGCTGCATTCACCGCCAGATTAGCACATGGCCCTATATCTAGCTAGCTGCATTCACCGCCAGATTAGCACATGGCCCTATATCTAGCTAGCTGCATTCACCGACACCACAAGATTAGCACACGGCCCTATATCTAGCTGCATTCACCATCAGATTAGCACATGGCCCTATATCTTGCTGCATTCACCACCATATTAGCACACGGCCCTATATCTAGCTAGCTGCAATCACCACAAGATTAGCACACGACCCTATATCTACCTGCATTCACCGCCAAATTAGCACATGGCCCTATATCTAGTTAGCTGTCGTCACCACCAGATTAGCACACGACCCTATATCTAGCTGCATTCACCATAAGATTAGCACATGGCCCTATATCTAGCTAGCTGTAATCACCACAAGATTAGCACACGGCCCTATATCTATCTAGCTGTAATCACCACAAGATTAGCACACGGCCCTATATCTAGCTGCATTCACCATCAGATTAGCACATGGCCCTATATCTTGCTGCATTCACCACCAGATTAGCACACGGCCCTATATCTAGCTAGCTGTAATCACCACAAGATTAGAACACGGCCCTATATATAGCTGCATTCACCGCCGGATTAGCACATGGCCCTATATCTAGCTGCTTTCACCACCAAATTAGCACACGGCCCTATATCTAGCTAGCTGTCGTCACCACCAGATTAGCACACGGCCACCCCCCAAGCCGAGGTTGCGCAGCGTGGTGCGACGCAGGGAAGGGGAAGAGGGGTGGCGCTGGCCACCCTCGAGCCGTGCGGAGCGCCCCGGCGCTAGTCGTCTGTCTGTCGTGCGGGGTGCCTGGCGTCTCCAAGCGTCGGTGAGCGTCGCTCCCACTGCGGTACCGGTGCGTTGGTCGGGTTCAGGTTAGAGGAGGAGGGAAGGGTTGTTGGACACTTCTGGATGGGCTTCACCTCACCACTCTCTTTCTCATGCTATCCCTCTCTCTCTAAGATATTTAAAAAAAGAACGTAAACACATCTCCCTCTTTGTACTGCCAGAAGGACTCACTGATTAGTTTAATTTATTAATTTATTAGTTTAGTTAATAAAATAAGACATTTTTAAAACTTGTATAAAATTGTGTCTAACTTTATGGTTAGTTGTTGAAGCGTTATCTTTGCTCGAGGAGGGGATACGATGTTTAAAATGTGTTGGGATATTGATACATTCCCTGAAACTTTATAAAAAAGGAAACTTTTCTACCTTTCCCCTTTCCTTGTTCCAATAAAACATCTACTTTCTCCTTCATCTAGATATAAAGTGTGTCCTAGAAGTTAAAAAGGGAAAGTTTGAGGAATAAGAGCGACTCGCCCCAAAAGTATACTTTTTAAGGGGCTGGAAGTATCGATAGTAACTGTTTTATTGGAGGATATTACTGTTGACAAAGATACTTTTTGAAGATACTCACTCTTCCGTCTTACGTCTACCCCCTCTTTCCTTAGATTCGTGTTAGTGCTAAACCTGAACGTCCTCCTTTTGTGTGTGAAATCTCCTTAAGGGGTCCGTGTGTGTAAGGGGACTTGGATGTTAAGGTTGAGCACAATAACGACATAAGGGACGTTTAACGTTGGAAAAACCTTGTAACCGTTGTTTATTTATTGGCTACCCGTAGCAATGTGCATGTTGAGTGACGCAGTTTCAGTTTTTATTATTAATTATCTTTGTAGTCTATCAAAGACTGAAGAACTTTTCGATTAAGACTCCCATACTTTCCCCATCCTTTCATAGACATTCCTCGGAGATTGAAGTTCGACTGAGAAGGCATGAAGATGACAATGCTGGAAGGTGAGTCATCATGAAATCTATCTATTTATATAATAAGATACGATTCTTTCTAACAGTCATTCCCAGGATTATACCAAAACGATTTTCATAAGTAAAACAAAAAATAAAGCTTGTACAATGGAAAGCCACAATTTAAAACGACACTTTCTTCCAAGAGCAATTTGTAGCGTTCTACTGAAGAGATTTTTAAATAAAAGCATTTACTTGGAGGGCTATCATATCAAATTTTACAAGTTTTAAATAGCGAGAACGCAACGTATATATAGTTTTATGTTACTCAGTGAATGTTCAGACGATCTCAAGACAAGGTTACCGATGTCACAGACAAGTACTTGAGGTCTCTAAAGAAATATTTGAGTCGTAGATCGACACAAAAATATCAGGTATCTCCCTGGTTCTGCTATAAACCTCTCGACCAGTGAGAAAAGATGACTTGTGCGGTTGTTCTCTTGTGTACGACTCGTCGATAACATGTTTGATTGTCCGGGCTGTTCGCGTACTCACACTCTCGAGGTGGGAATAAGTGTACCCGCATTTACGTGGATAAAGAGTGGGGAATAATTTAGTAAAAAATATACCCTCAAACCACCCGACCGGTATTTTAACGTGGACTTTCCCATCATTGGCACGCCAGAGCATGGCGTTTAGTCCGCGTGTCCGATGTTGCTGGTCTTACCTCAATGATAGCTGATTGATACAATGGATTTAAAATAATTTGTGTGCAATTAAATATAGATTAATTGTTCCCAGCGATTTATTTTAAGAAGTAATTTCTTAAATTATGGACATAAAAATGCACATGGTTAAGTATTTAAATTTCAACAAACTTTGTTATAATTAAAAGTCCTCGCATCAATTCTTCAAGTTTGTCTTGACTCGGAAGTTTGTATATTTTTCAAAATTAGTTAGTTAATTATTGTGATCTGTTTTGTAGTGTATTTTAAAATAGTATTTGCGTTACAGTGTTTGCAAATCAAACATGAACTGTAGTTTTAAATCCTATCTGTGCTAATATCCTCCCATTGTTCTTGAATAGCCCGATAGTCTTGATCCACTATCCGCGATATTAGCCATACGACCAGAATAAACATACCACAAGACTAGTGAACCAACAACAATACTGTGACCAGATGAGGAGGTCTGTCAATACTGTGACCAGAGGAGGTCTGTCAATACTGTGACCAGTGGAGGAGGTTTGTCAATACTGTGACCAGAAGAGGAGGTTTGTCAATACTGTGACCAGAGGAGGAGGTTTGTCAATACTGTGACCATAAGAGGAGGTTGGTCAATACTGTGACCAGAGGAGGAGGTTTGTCAATACTGTGACCAGAGGAGGAGGTCTGTCAATACTGTGACCATAAGAGGAGGTTTGTCAATACTGTGACCAGAGTAGGAGGTTTGTCAATACTGTGACCAGAGGAGGAGGTTTGTCAATACTGTGACCAGAGGAGGAGGTTTGTCAATAGTGTGACCAGAGGAAGAGGTTTGTCAATAATGTGACCAGAGGAGGAGGTCCATCAATACTGTGACCATAAGAAGACGTCTGTCAATACTGTGACCAGATGAGAAGGTTTGTCAATACTGTTACCAGAGGAGGAGGTCTGTCAATACTGTGACCAGAGGAGGAGGTTTGTCAATAATGCGAGCATAGGAGGAGGTTTGTCAATACTGTGACCAGAGGAGGAGGTTTGTCAATACTGTGACCAGAGGAGGAGGTTTGTCAATACTGTGACCAGATGAGAAGGTATGACAATACTGTGACCAGAGTAGGAGGTCTGTCAATACTGTGACCAGAGGAGGAGGTCTGTCAATACTGTGACCATAAGAGGAGGTTTGTCAATACTGTGACCAGAGTA
>CABFVZ010005126.1:0-28064 GCA_902151445.1 Timema monikensis
ATTTAATTTGAAAATATCAAATTTTGTACCCGTTATTGTATTATAAATATTTGTCGTGTATGATCGAACATTATCTTATTCTCTATAAAAATATGATAACTTCAAAACTATATTCTTGTGTTTCATGTTTTATTTAATTTAAATTTAATTGAAATTTCGTCTTATTGTAAAAAAGTAAATATTAACTTGTAACTTTTTTATTAATATAGTTCATTTTAAATTTACAAGTTTAATGCAATGCAAAAAACCGCATGTTGTTACTATACATATTTTTTAAGCAATAGCGGGCACAACTTTATCGTTCTTATATAGTAGGTGTCCATCCGAATCTTAAGATGCGCTTTGTGCTTGGATCATACAAACGATAATTCACTGATTCACCTTGGTAGCTGATATTTAACACTTTCTTCACCTTTGACTCGAGCTTTCGTCGAAATTGTTTTTGTACATGCACGTATGCTACGGAACCAAAAACCCTTAAATGCTCAACTGTAGATTTTTTCTTCATCCAAAGCTCGTACGGTGCTATCTCGGCATTTTGTTTTGTAGCTGTGTGGTTGAGTACGTACACCACTGTATTTATGACCTCAGCCCACAAAACTTTGAAACATTTTTGAATGCAACATTGTTCTGGCGTTCTCGACTATTGTTCTGTTGTCACGTTCAGATTTACCATTCTGTTATGGCGTGTATGGTTCTGTGTTTTCCACGACTATGCCTCTCTATGCCATGTATGATTTCATTTCCTTGTTGCAATACTCAGTACCGTTATCGGTATGAAGAATCCTAATCATTATTCCAAACTTTGTTGATATCATTTTATCATATTCTTTGAACTTAACGTACACGTCCGAACTTTGTCGCAGAAAACACACATATCTATACCCTGACACATATTTAAATATCAAGAAAAACTTTGCACCTTCGAAAGATTCCACCGACATTGGTCCACAAACATCAGAATGAATAAATTCACCGTATTGTTTAGGTTCTTTTGATTTTTCTTTCTTGAATGAAAGTCTGTATGATTTCCCAACTTGGCAAGATTCGCAGAAAAATTCTTCAAAACTACTAAACTTTGCTCCTTGCACAATTTCTTTTTCCACCATATCTTAAGTGTACTTTATTAACATACCCAAAACGTTCATGCCACATTTGTAGATTAGTCGACACGTTTGCTTCAGCACCATATTTTATTGGTTTAACCTTGTAAAACATTCTACATATCTCATTGTTCTGTTTGATGCCTTGAGCAGCAACGTCACCATCACGGCTGATTATGACGTAGCGTCCTTGAAAAATAACACCACAATTTTTTGTTGTGCAGATACCAATGGAAAATACTTTTTTCCTCAACTTGGGCACGTATAAGGAGTTTTCGATTAATGTTAGTTACCACTTGCCATTCACCAGATTTTCCACTAGAACTGTACCACACCCTAACACCTCACATTCACCACTATTGCCAAGCGAAACAGTTTCACTGTTTATAGATTGGTATTCCCCAAACCAGTTCCGTCAATAACTTATATGCCTAGATGCACCATTGTCAGTCAACCACACGTTCCCTATATCTCTTCGTCAATTTTCTCTCTTGCTCAAGAGAAGATACTACACTGCCATCTGTGTTTATAATTTGCAACATTTTATTTTTGCACTTTACACGACTGTTGCCATTTTCACGTGAAGAAGAAGCCACAAATACTGACGTTACGTTGCAATTGGATTTGTCGCCTTTTTTTTCGCCTTGTCTTTATTTTTCTTTCTACAGTATCGCGCAAAAAGTCCTTCCCTTCCACAGTATAAATGCATGACTGGGCTTTTTGATCTGTCCAACACGTTCTGCACACATCTAGCGCCATTTGCATTTTTGTTGCCGCACTAAGCCCTAGCTGAAAACGTCGTGGCCATTGTGTCGTCCTCAGTCATTCTCATCTCTTTCTTTATGAGTCGTTCGGTTAAATTTGCGACTGTTTGATCGGCAACCGCCACACTGTCCCACGCCGTTTTTGTGCATTATATTTTGAAAGCTTAAATCTTAGTCATTATGACCACGCTTGAAATATTTTCTTCGAGGTCAATGAGCTGTTGACCCATATTTTGCACCTTCAATACATCTTGGACCACTGAATCACTCAGATTCATTCGATACTCGTAAAAACGCTTAGTTAAAATAAGTTTGTTAGATGCTGATCTTTGTTCATGCATCGCACTCAATTTCATCCACATCTCGTGGGCTGTGATAGATGTAAGAAGACTCTCTATTTGTCTGAATTCTATGGATGATGTAATCAGAAACATTTCTCTCGCATTACTTCTTATCCATGTCTTCAGCGTAGATGTGCTACCTGCTGTTTCTTCAGGCTTTCGATCAGTCCCATTTACAATTCCCAGTAGTTCATATGCAGTGAACACTGCATTCATTTGGAATTTCCAAATTTGGAAGGTTTTTCCATCAAACATTTTACGTGTCGAGCTGATATTTCTTCAGCCATCTCGAATAAGCACTTGCGACCTTAAACGTATCGAGAAAAATGGCGACCCGACGATTTTCAATCAATGAATAGTTTTAAAAAGGGTGACTAGGCACATAACCTTTTGAATATTAAAATAGATATTCATAATGTTAAATGCGATAGTAAAGATTGTTTTATTGATTAACAAAAACTAACATATTTGAGACAACAAATTACTATATATAGAACTACTCTTGTGAATAACCTTGAAGCGATAACTAGTAACTTGAAACTGCGCATGTACAACTAAAAACATGACGTATTTAGCTCATTCACCCTCAAACAGGATATTCAAAAATATAACATGCCACATTTAAGCTATGATCACATAAAGCATTGTAAACCTAAATATCTTCAACAGATCGGATAGTCTGTAGGCCTTCTCTCTTAAACCCGTATCACACGACACTAGCTCGTACTTGAAATCCGGTGTGCTAACTAGCACGTCATCATCTAGCGTCGTGTGAATAAGAAATGTATACTGGTTCTGCTCTTGGTACTGGCTACCACACTAGTTGTTAGGATAGAACAGGCGCTATTTTCGTGCTAGTTCCGACACTAGTCTGTGTAATCCGACCAATCAATTCGCGCTGTGACTGTTGTATAGATAAATGGTATAAATGACGCCAATATAGTCATCGGATGTGATTTTGTTGTTGGCAGAAAATGATTCTAAACATCCTTGTTTATATAATACCAAATTGCCACAATATTACAATATATTATATATATAAAAATTAAAAAAACATGTCATCTAAAAACGACAATCTGTGTTCCAGACCCAATTTTAATCTAAATAAATTTGATAGCATGCCAATCTTGGGTGGTTTTTCTTAGAATATAAAGTGTGCGTATGCCTAAAAAGGAAGATGTGTGTATCAATTATACTGTACTTGGACACCCATGGGCTTAGGGGCCTCTGACCACATCGTAAATAAATGAATACATATTTATGGAGATTCTAAACGTTTGTGTCACACAGAATTTATATTACCTAACCTCCAAATTTATCATTTTTAGTATCCCGCGACCATTATTTCGTCTTTCCAGCCAGGCCCATGTCCATATTATTTTCCTACGTTCCCTCTCATAATTTTCAATATCATTATTAGTAATTAATGCAGCTGCTGCACCAGAAATTAATTCCTGACGTTCGATAAATAGTTGCACTAGAACCTAGTACCAAACTAGCAGCTTGTAATTAATATTTACTCTAGTCCAGTGGTTCCCAAACTCTTTTGAGTCACCGACCCTTGGTTCCAAAAACTCATGCTGAGTGCCCCCTATCATTTACTCTTAAAAATGTATATTCATAATAGTGGTTTTCAACGACCCCCAATAAATAAAATAGCAATAAAATTCAAGGGTGGAACAATTATTAATTGAATATTTATTCAAAATTGAAATATATTGTTTATGTTTATTTAATTAAACATGATTGATGAGCTCGATACAGTGATAATATTTTCAAACTTATTAAATACTACATATTATTAGATATCACATTTAGTAACTAGGTAGAGTACATCACTATTCTGTAAATGCTTAATGTGATGGATGAGCTTGATGAAATGATACAAGTTTTCCAATGTCTGGCTTAACGTCACTTAACATGAGTCTTAAAACACCACGCTTAGTAATCTGGAGTCGATTTCTTCGCTTGGATAGAAGTAGGCTGACCACACTAAAATTACTTTCCACCAAATACTATGTTGGAAATGCAATCAGGAGCCTCTTACACTCTCCATAATGCAGGATAGTGATAAGGAATTTTCTTCTGTAAACAAAACTCCTGGTACGATTTATTAAACTTTGGTTTCAGCTCAATGTCATTATGTAGCTATATTAATTCTTCCTCCAATGCTCCAACTTCTTAAATATCTGAAAATGTACTTAATACCCAGTCTGGAATTTTCATCATAACAAGATCTTTGAATCGATCAGCCATATCTCCATGCAGAATATTCAAATGGTCACAAAAAACTTGCAGATCGTCATCTTGTATCCCGACTTTTTTTTTCTAGCTCAGATAAGCTCGGAAATTGGTATAGCTCGCAACGGCCTATATTTCACTTCGGTATAGTTAATTTTGCAATAAATGTAGATACAACAGATTTGGCTTTAATAAGATTGGTGTCATTGCCTTGCAACTGCAAATTCATTTCATTGATCTTTGCAAATAGCTCAGACAAATAAGCAATGTCATTTTTGATTTCTTTGAGTTCATTACTGAGCAAAGCATTCGTGTCTTTAAAATATTCCACAACATTGTCAAAAAGGTAGTAAAAGCGTCTCAAACAGTTTCCTTTAGATAGTCAACGAACTTCAGTGTGAAGAAACAAACGTTCAAAGTCTTCATCATTCTCAGCACAGAACTCCCGGAATAGTCAATCATTGAGAGCATGTGCTTTAATCTTATTCACTGCAGTAAGAACAGTGAGTAATGAATTGTGTAGGCGTCCACTGAGATGTTTTGCAACCAGATGTTGGCGATGAATGACACAGTGAATGGTAAAGATATTTGGCACTGATTTTTTCAAGTAAGCGACACACCCTTGGTAGCAACCAGTCATTGATGGTGCTCCATCAGTTGCACAAGCAAGTATGTTAGTAAGTGGAATTTTCTTTTCTTTGAAAATCTCCTCAACAACATTAAATATTGACTCTCCTTTAGTATCTGTTTTTAGTTGCCTTGCAAATAACAACTCTTGAGCCAAACTCTCGTCTTTTATAAAATGCACATAAGCGAGAAGTAAAGCTTCATTGTCTGGCAAAGTTGACTCGTCAAACTGTAATGCAACTTCTGTTGTGCTTAGTGTGTTGCACAGTAGATATTCCACATTCTCAGCCATTTCATCTATGGGTCTTTGCACTGAATTGTTGCTCAGAGGAATCATCTTAATTATATCATGTGCTGACTTGCGCAAAACAGTATTCATAACCTCACTAACCACTGGAAGGATGAGTTCTTCACCAATTGTATGGGGCTTTCCAGACTTAGCAATCAACAATGAAATGTTGTATGATGCACGAAAACCATCAGTTTGTTGTTGTGAACTATTGCGAATAATGTTTAACAATGGTCGCCGCTATTGAAACTTTTCAAGAAGTGATTGAAAAAAAGGTAAGTTCTTATCTGTCTTGTCAGGATGAGCTTTTTTTTTTTTAATGTTCAATGAGTCTGGAAGGCTTCATGGCTTCGTTAGAAAATACCTTTTCACATAACATGCACATTGGCAGCTGCTAGTTTGTTGATGCAGGTATAAATCCATGCTTAAGATATTCCAAACTATATTGTTTACATTTATTTTTTGATTTCTCTGCTTCTGCCATTTCTGATATAAAACAAAAAATTAAATAGAAGATTATAGGCCTATTTAAAATAAAGTGTTTTTCTGTTGCTTCCTACAGAAATTTACAGCCATAACATTAAATTTGGTTTAAATGTATGAATGTATGTATGAATAATTATTAACGCGAAAAAAAATTAATTCAAAGTTACATATATTTTCATTTTTTATATACTTTTTGAAATGATTTTGCTACACAATTATTTATGTACACATTTTGTAATGAATATTAAATAAAAAATTGAGCTCTAGATTAGGCATCGTTACTGAATTTAATTTTAATTCTTTTATATCCCCATATAACGTCCATTTAAATTTTAAACTTTTAATATTGAGTAGGCTGCAACAAAAATAACACGTTTGTAGTTTCTAATCTCGATTCATAATCAATGTGTTTAATAATTTAAAACACAGGAAAATTAGTATAACGCTCAATACTATTTTGTTCAGGACTTACCAGTAAAATCTTGAGGAGAAAACAAATAAACAAGAAAACAGCACGACATTGTCTCAAAATGAAATATAATGGTCTGAATATATCCGTTGACGTGGCCTCAAGAAGGGAGGGAGAACGTGTGAAGTAGTCTCAGGGAGAGGGTGAGAACTCATAGACGTGGCCTGGAAAATGGATGGTTTACGAGGAACATGACCTTGGAAAGGGAGGAAGAAACTTCAGCAAGGAAGGTATTTTGCTGGTTAAATATAAATAAACAACACACTCGGAAAATACCAGTTGAGTGTCCCTCTACCACCCTTTTGCTTCTTAGCACCCCCCCTGTGCAATTCCACCGCCCACTTTGGCAACCACTGTTCTAGTCCCTTTTCTATTATACTAGCTAGTATACATATATCTAGGCGCTAGCTAGCATATTTGATTTCTAGTACAAGCAAGTGTCCTGCAGTGTTATTATGACCACGACGCAAAACGAATTTGCGACCGTTTGCAGAGAGACGCTAGACTTTGTGTCAAAAGTTATTATGGCCGACCACTTTGCGAAAGGAAAGTCCTTGCGAGCGCAAATATTTCTCTAGTAGCTTGACGCTAAGTAGCGCAGACATTTTACTTGTCCTTTGGTTTGCGTTACAAGGTTATGTTTGCTAATTTTTGTAATTTATTACGTGTTTTGTGTTACATTATTTAAACTTGCCATCTCATTACCCAAATATAATTACCTCAAAACTTTTTGTGTGCGTTTCACATAATCTAGCTTTAAATAGGCCTATATCATAATGTAGGCCAAGATTTGGGATAGTACGCTTACACTGAATGTATTTTATTTGAAACACAACACTATCAAAATGCATTACTATTCACCATCAATACACTGATGATTCAGGTGATAAAATAATAAAACGTAGGCCTAATATATTTAAGATGCCTCAACAAAACTTTAATGATGTAATCATATTTAAACTGAATCATACATACAGTAGTAGGCCTATGAAATATTGAAGCCAAGACTGGAAATAACTAAACAGGCCCTAGCTTAATATTTGCATGCGGTTTGGCTTAGGCCTAGATTTTAATCATAAAAGGTTTACTAAAGTTATCTGAAACCAATAAGTAGTTAAAGTTAGTTATACTGAAGTGAATAAATTGCAAACAAATCATTATAAAGAAATATAATATCCTTATATTCTTAATCACTTAACTAAATTCTCAATAATTCCCTTCAAGTAAAAGATGCATTTTATTATTTTTAGCCATCCAAACCACCCTCTCGTTCACATTTATTGTTAACTTAGTAGGACGACTAACATTAAGTTGTCGAAAATATTCAGTGTGAACACAATTTTTGGGAGATCTTGAACGCTTTCATCAACTTTAATTAGTTTTATTTTCTAAGATCTTAACACCGCATATTTGATTCAATCTCAAACACACAATTTCAACACTGTAAATTAATAAAATTAGCACAAAGTCGGCCTATATATGTTCAAGTGGAGTACCATATAGATAGGAAGTTTTCTTTATATAACCTCAACTCAATCAAACAATATAAAATTTAAAACATCTTACTGTAGGCCTATATCTTTGAACGTTCACGGTTTTAAAATAGGCCTACTAAGAAAGCCAAAATACAAAATATCAATATACTGTTTGATAAATGTTGTTTTTGAAACAAAGTTTTATAAGGCATATATCTTTTTAGTAATAAATTAAAGTTATTTTAAATTAAAATAGGCCTAAATATAAGGAGAAGTCTACATTATAAACTGTTGAAATTATTTTTAATTAATATAATAAAACACACTTGTTCCAGTATCAACATGAATATATGAAGAATAAAGCATTGGGTCGTAAAGCATACATCTTACAAAAACATTGTTTCTTTATTAGCCAACTTCTCATACTAATTTATTCATTTCCCCATGTGATATTACTATTTTAATGCATAGCTCCCATGTTTTTTTACTACAATATGTTATGTGTATTGAATAATGTAGGCCTAGTATATTTTCATTTCAAATCGTAAGCAAACAAAATTATGCAAGTGATTTACTAAATTAAGCTAGGTTAAATCGTTCTTGCCATTAATGTGACTTGTGATCAGCTGTTTGTTAAAATAAAAATAAATGAATAATGTTCAGTCATGAACACCAGCATTCTTAAAATAAATGTACCTAATTTCTAGCCTCTAACTTCTTAAAAGGTAATATTCTTTGGAAAAGTGTTGCCAACTGTTGACGCAAACTGATTTTATTCTGTGCGTTAACGCTAGAAGCAAAGTCGAAGCTAAAACTAGCGGACGATACAAAGTGTGGTGGTCATAATAAGCCAAACGCTATCTTTTCTTCGAAAGTGAAGCTAACTAGCGGTAGCAACTAACTTTGCGTCGAATGGTCATAATAGCCCTGGTGGGATGAAATGATGTGCGACATCATTATTATTATTATTATTATTAATGTTTATCTCTATCTATTTATTTTACCATTTCTAAATATGTATTTCATTTTACTGTATAATTTTATCTTCGATCTTAGCGCTACCATCGGTTTTATTGGTTTTGCATTCAACTATAGGCAAACACATGTTTGTCCATATTATTGGTTCGTGGTAGTGTATACTAGTAATTTAAAGCTTACGTGGTACTTCATGTGTTCAAATTTGTTGGTTAATGGTTTATGTTATCAAGATAAAACTTAATTTAAAATTCCAAATATTTACTACCTCTTGAAAAACTAATTTTAGAACAGTGTTGAATGCTACTATTATATTTACAGTTTATGCAAAGTCTTTATAGCAATTTTGTTCAACTTTTCCCAACATAAAACAGGTAAGCTATGTGTTCTTGCTTAATTTTTCATTACCTGTTGAAATTTGTAATAGAGTTCTTTCCATTACAGCCTTATTACATTTAATCCTCAAACAATATCATCTTTGATGATTTAATATATATGTCTTATACAAAAATAATAAAATGTTTGATAATGATGTAATTAGTTTTGTCCATTATTCCATTCCATTAGACCCAATTCAAGTTTTCAGCTCACAAGTTATTAATATTAACTATTAAATCATTCCTATTTGGACTAAACAGATTAGGCCTACGCATTTAATTGTTCTATTTATTGGTCTTAGATTTAGAATCATAGACCATCTAAGGACCCTCGGAAGCCAAGTGCACTGAAAATTTCATTGATCTAAAGGGTGTAAGTCGTTTTGATGGTTTCTGCATTTTCTTTCAAGTGCACAACACTTACAGCCGTATAAATATACCACATCAATGTCGTTTGCTATGGAAACTTATATTTTAAAAGTGGCCACCAGATATCTCTTAAGTGTAGGCCTAGGTAAAGTTTGAAAAGTATTATGCACTCTTAAGTGCACAAGAAATGTGATGTATTAAGTAAAGTGTTCATTTAAACTGCATAAGTGTGTAGGGTGCAGACTATTCAGAGACAGCTATTGATATCTTGATTCATTAAGATTGTTTAACACTATAATTTAGAAAATTCCATAATTTAAGTATCAAGTCCATCTTCCTTTCATGTCTTGAACTCCAGGCTGTTGAAGGGTCTAAATAATTGCCACGATTTCAACTGATCTACATTAGTTGTGTGGTGTTTCTCTTAAGGCTTGCTGGTAGGATGTTTAACAGCTTAGCTCCTTCATAAAAAAGTTTCTCGAAGATCAGTGGTCTTTGGGCAGACATGATGTAGTTGGCAGCATTTCTCGTCCAGTGCTTGTTTACATCTTTGCTCTTGTGTAAAGATTGGGTTGAGCCATATAATATAGGCCTAACCTTCACAATGAGTATCTTGAGCCTTTTGAACATCTCCCTTTAGCTATATTTTTGTTCCAGGTTGGCCATGATTCTTATGGCCATGTTTTGGAGTAATTACAAGCACATGTCAGTTTGTACACACAAGTTTACATAGGCCATGAGTCTGTATGTTATATGTGCTTCTAATAGGGCATTGTATGCAGTTTTTACTTCCTCAATGTTATTGATTACCTTGGTCTAGTGTGCTGTGCTCAACCTATGGCATACCCTATTGGTATGATGAGTCGGTAATAGTACCTTATATAAAGAGCAGATACAGTGAACTCTGCCTTAATTGATTCCTCCGAATAGCGGATTATTCTTAAAATGGACAGTTTAAATTTCCTCAGCATAATAACACGGGCTCTTATGGTGAATCAACTTCCCAACAACGGACATGGACAGTACTAGACACACTTTTATATGCATAACACACTAAACTGTGGACAAAAATTGAAAACGCTTGTCCAAATACAGTATTTGACTGTAGGGAAGTCAGGAATGCCAATGTGTGGTATGAAATGTGAGCAGTCTGGTCTTCCCCTTCTAGTGAAAGATTCTAGAATAGCCTATGTAGTAATGACTATGGTAGGTACCTCAAGGACATACCACCCACCCCTTCCAAGTCATCAGCGGGGGCTGTTACAGCAGTTTAGCCCATACTCGTGTGCATATATACAGTACAGAAGGCCTACTGTTCAACAGTTCATTTCATTTGCATATTGCTTTGTCTATTATGCACCTGTACAGTAAGCTATGCGATATGTTTTTGAATGTTTAAAATCATTCTTGCAAATAACAGCCACCCTTCTTAATAACAAACACTTCTTTTCCTTCTTGGAAGATGTCTCCTATTAAAAGATATCATTACTATACAATTCTTTTTTGTTACAATTTATAACTTTTTACATAGGCCTACTTGTACTTAAAAAGACGGTGTTGACCTCAATGGTCTTGGGGTAAAGTGCTCGCCTCAGAACCCAATGTTCGTGGATTCAATTATAGCTG
Source organism: Timema monikensis (assembly GCA_902151445.1). Taxonomy (NCBI): domain Eukaryota; kingdom Metazoa; phylum Arthropoda; class Insecta; order Phasmatodea; family Timematidae; genus Timema; species Timema monikensis. The sequence continues at coordinate 11,143 of CABFVZ010005126.1, forward strand.
GGATTGGCAAATTTTTCTTCAGCCATTAAAAATTTGTAGCACAACTTCCTTTGGAGGGGAAACAAAACCGGATCCTAGGTCTATTGTGACATGAATACCAAATTGCCTAAGAAACAAGATATTGGACGACCATATTGCTTTAAAAAACCTGCTTGCTATGTTGTCACTAAGTTTAAAATGCACTCAAGGCCGAGCCTACCTATAAATGCATGGTACTAAACAAACCATCATTTTAGAGGTAAAACTCACTAAGTAGCATTTTCAATTTTCAAACCTCACTAAGTGAATGATGACTTTTTCCTGGCAAAGAATCTTACATTATTGTAGTTGATAATTTATTCTTAAAAAAAATGGATGTAAGTTTACGCACTTAATGACTTGTTTTTCTTATAGATCTTGAAATTTTAACATATAGATAAATATAAACTCATTTAAAGCAAAAATACATCTAATGAGTTCTACCTCTAAACCAAAGAAACATTTTTACTAAAAAATATATATATGTAATAATTCAATATTGTAATTTTATTTATTTGAGTATGTAACATATAGATCTGGGCATCTTTCATAGTTTTTATTGAATTTTCCAACCACATAAACATTTTCGGTTAAATTCTTTTGTTAAAATGTATTTAATCTTATTACAGTACATTTTAAATAGGAAAACATGATTTATGGATTGATTTATTTTATTTGGGAAATTAATATAACTTGTTTGCTTATAGCTAGACATTTAATAAATAATTTATTCCTTTTTAAAGTTAATTTTTAGCTTTGGATTATGTTTACTTAATACGACAATATTGAACTCTTTAACGACTCCCAAGTAGACACTTTAGTAGGCCTATAGTAAAAATACATGGTTTTAAATACAATTACCTGCCTCAGTGGCATAATTAGCTAATATGCTAGTTTCATGTTGAGCTAGACTGGCAAGGAAAGGGAGATCGAGGTTTGTATCTCGCTCGAGTGAACTGGGGGTGGTTTTCCTAAATGGTTTTACACTCTCCCTCCATGCAAATGTGGGTTAACTTCCTATATGTTCAATTGTCCCAATTCCTAACCCATTAGCGTAATTAGTACTTAAGCTTATAACCTGAATGTGTAGTAAGACATGGTGCTAAGTATTATTAAATATAACTACTCCTTCTACAAATAGTTATTTTAGTAGATAATAAGTGCCATTAGTGTGATACTTACTCATTTACAAATATTATTTTTTGGGACAGTTGGTCAACCTGATGTAGGAACCTGAAGGCAGTGGAGCTAATCAGTGTGATCGCTGACCTTTTTGAGTTGATAATTCAAGGCAAATATGTTTTGGAAACAAATACTATGTGCTTTTGGATAAGAGGGGCCAATGTCTAATACTGAACAATTTGCATATTAAAATATAAATATCTTAAGAATGTAACTTTAAGTGGCTAAAATATTCACTGACTTAACTGACAGTCACACACATCTACAAATCTGCACTCATACAATATTCGTTCTTGGTTTTTCCATAAGGATTTTTTTTAACTATGACACATGAACAAAATATTGACTACTGGTTGCTTACTATCAAAGAGACTAAAACTAGACTAAAAAAGAGGATTGTGTCCAGAATTATTAATATTATTTTTATAGAAATATTACTATTAATATGTTAATATATATATATATACATTGATATAAATATTTTTATAGAAATATTATTAATATGCTATTATACTTGATATTGACATCTAATCTATGTAAACTGCTGAGTACTCTGCTCCAAAATTATGTAACAGACACATGAAGTATTTTAAAATTTACCAAACAGTGGTTTCCACTTTAGTGCTTGTATGAAAAGAAATAATAAATTATATTTATAACACTGTTTTTTTACAGCTAGAGACTTTTAAATCAAGGCTAGCCATGATTTTATTCATTTGTTATAAGCTCTGTAATAATTAACTTATATTATTATTAGCACCGCGTCTTACTACCCGTTCGGGTTATACGCACTTACGCTAATGTGTAATGGTAGGGTGATTGTGAGATAGTGATTGTGAGATGAAATGAAGGACCTACAGTTTAACGTGGAATCCGAACTACGGTGGCGACCTGGCATTCCACACATTCACAAGATGAATTAACTTATAACTTAGGCCTAATACAAAGCAATTATTATTTGGGATGTTCACGGGTATGCACTTGGATATAGTTGTAATTGATACCTTGACACTGGTTCTATTCTTATGTATAGGTGTAATTTATCAATATTTAAATTATTTATAATATATTATTGTTAAAGTAAATACAGTTTTTGGAAAGAGTGGGCTCTAATGCCATAATAAAATAAATAACTATGCTATTTAATATGGTAGCACGTTTGCCTACTGACACTGGGTTTGTTTCCCACTACATCTAAAATAACTATCATGGTGAAATTAGAATTTGGTCCCATGCATAGTGATACATTGTTGGCTGGGTAACTTGGTGTTGTATAGTGTTATAAGAGTAAGTCATGTTCTTGTTCAGAAAGTTAACATTTTAAAGGGACTATAAATGTATATATATATATTTTAAATTCATAAAAAATAATCTCGCCTAGAACTATTACATTTTTTTGGTACATTTGAATTTATTTTTAGTTTATGTTCAATAGAGAAAAGGGGGTGGGGTTTACATATTTATGTGTTTATGTTTATGAGATTACAGGTATGAGTGATTGTGTTCCGCCTGCCTGGGAGTATTGTGTATCCTGAACTAATGTATTTTTTCTCAACTCTATGATTTCACACACATTTCTTTTTACAGTATATAGAGAATTGTTTCTCTCTATATCTATATCTATATACCAGGGTGGCACCCTTTGATACACCTCCTATATTTCACACCACTCTTGGTATGAAACATTCTTATGTCCATGTGTTTTTAGCTTAGGAACACTAAGTAGATGACATACTTAAAATAAAAATACTCTTGTGTGATTAAAAATATATTGTAGAAACACAAAATTAATATTAACCAAATCGCAAAATAATTTGTATTGCATACTTATAGACTCAACTATTAACTTCCCATATATTCACGGCACTTGTAGGGGAATCATTGCTGCACCCCATTGAGAATTTCTGACCCATACTCTAGAAAAGTGTTTCCCAAACTGTTGTACGTGTATCTTCATGGATACGTGACGTACCACTGGGTTTTATGATAGTAGTAAGTCTGATAAAAAAAATTTAAAATAATTTTAAACATTATGTTCTTGACGTTTTATTAAACTTTATTTTCCATTGTCAAGGCTTTGTTTAACCTACCACTATATATTTATTAACATTTGGAGCGACTGTTTATACTTTGCAAGACAGCATATATGCATGTCTTTTATTTCATGAAGAACTAGAAGGCATACATTAGTTAGGCCATGGCCCTGGAATGGGTACACAACTGGGCAAAGTTTGTGAAACACTGGTATAGATGATTATTTTTTTATTCAGGTTTCACAAACTAAGGGATGATACCACTAAGAGAATTCAACTAAATTGGGATTCAAACTGACAAACTAATAACATGTGGTTGTCATAGCGATTTAGCATACTTTACACTGCCTGAAGCCTATAATAGACCGTTATTGCTGTATTTTTTTCCACCCTTATCCTTCATCGCAATTTATATAATTCATTAAGCGTTTCCTCACACCTGATAATCTTTGGACCACAGACCTTTAACAACGTGATTTTTTTCTATTCGAAATTCATTTTAGGTCCAATGACTTGTTGAGCATTTACCAATGTGATTTTTTCTTAATCAAAATTCATTTTAGGCCAAATGACTTTAGGCAAAACGACTTTAGGCCATTTATTAAAAGTGTGTGAATGCGTTTTTTTGAAATGTCTGTTATAATATTGTCATGATGTTACTGGATGGTGAGGTTTGTCATATTTAAGGCCATAAACCAATACAAATTTGATTGCAGTATTTTAACAAGTATATAGTTATACACTCAAAACAATCTATAATAACACACATTATCTGTCCCAGTGGTCACATAGTATAAAGTGTCAGGCTTAAACATTAGCCAGTATTGCTGGTGACAGAGATGATGAGGTTCATATTATGTCTTCTGGGTACATTCGGTGTATTTTTAAACAAGTAATTTATCAGTTATCCCTATGGTTTTTATATCCTTTCTCCATGACAATGAGTGTGCATTTTTCTGAGTAAATTACTACTGAAAATTAGAAAGAACAACACAAACAGTATGAGAATAATAAAACAAAAATTATTTATATTTATTAGTTCAAGATTTAATTAAAGGGGTTTATGGATTTAATGGTGTTTAAATAATCATTTATAAGTATATATCTATACATTTAAATATTATCTCAATTTTTCCCCCGCCGCCTCTCACTACCCATTCAGGTTGTATGCAATTACAAATTATACCAATGTGGTAGGAGTTTATAGGAACAGTACTCGCATTTACGTGGAAGTAAAATGGCTAAACAGTTAGTAAAATAAAACCTCAATACACCCAACAAGACTTAAACCCCGATCTCCCTGCCATCGGCAATTCAGTATATTACAAGAGTAACGTCTGACTTAGACCATTCAAGCACCGACACAGACTTATTATAATAAATTAAAGTAAAACTATGTTGACATTAGTATTTAACATAATTTTGCTGTTGCTTTGTTTCTTGCTACCCTCCCAGTAACCACACCGGACACACAAAGTTTTAGTATGGTAGTTCTAACATTGGTAAGAATCACCTCTTCATGTATTTGTTAACGTTTGGATTCACATACACTGTACAGCTAGTGGTAAAATAAAACGGAATAAATGGTCATGTTGGTGTGCAAAACATTCAAACAATAAGTGGCGATGTCAAGTTTTGTCAAATAACTCTCACAGGTTTATTTTCTCCTCCTTTATGGGAGGTGTCTAAATTAATGAGAAAAAGATGACAATAGAATGCTATATAAAACAGTCAATTTATAAAAATGTTATTTTCAAAAAAAATATGTTTACTATACAGATTATCTTCTAATTCACATGAAATAAAAGTATTTTTTTATTTTTGTTCCTAGTTCAATTCTTGTTCATGTAACACACTGTTTGAGAACTTTGCGGCATTAGTGTACTTAAAATATTGGATATATTTAACTCTTTTTTGTTTAATTAATTTTATATTTCTAACCCTTAAAGCTAACCCCCGCCTCCCAAACTATATTTTTTATGTATTTTGAATTGAAAAATAAAACTAATAAGCTAAAAAAAATTGTATTCTAGCAAAAGTATTAGTTTAGGAAACACACAGATTACAACTAATATTTTAGGAAATTTTTAATTCCTTCATTACAAATTAAAGGAGCAAAGAATTCCTCAATAAGACCCATGTTAATTATAGTTACAGCTTATAGACACCACCAGGGCTGCCTCAAGTATAATTTGGAGCCCAGTTGATGCCCCCTCCCCTATCACATAATTTTTGTGCAAACAATGTCCTATGACATAGAAAATTAATTATTAGAATACAAAAATTATCAGGTTATAGAAGCGTTCAAATAAAGTTTCAGATTTCTAATACTTAATTGGTACTTTTAGTCCACCATCTTGCACCCGCCAAATTGAATTTTTCACGTTTTTGATTGTTCAGAAAGGATGGCATATTCCATAGAGTCTATTTCAAATGTAATTTCTCAAGGACTTCATTTGTACTTTTCTTCCACTATTTTGGATCTGCCATATTGGAATTTACAAGTTTGTAATGTTTATCATAAATATGGTATGAACCATAAAGTCCATATTAAATTTCAGATTTTTTATACTCAATTTGTACTTTTATTCACCATTTTGAACTTTGGGATTAAAGGATTTTTCTCATAAATATAACATTATCAATATCATACACACAAAGTTTAATCCTTACCTTCATTCTTTAAAACAATTGAATGCCTCTATAAGCTTTTTTTTTAATTGGTCTTACCTAGCCATTTTTTACAAATTCTGTATATTTAGATGTTAATTGTAATGATCCACACTTGGACTTTTTTTAAAAATTCAATGCTTTTAAAAGCTAATTAGAGTTGCTACCTGGATTTTCTATGAAATTTATATGCTTTTAGAATCCATTTGGACTGGCCCTCTACAATTTTTTTAAAATCTAATACCTCTATAAACTATTTGGAGTGATTCCCACTTGGCATATTTTTGAAAATTGAATGCTTTTAAAAATTATTTGCATGTTGATTCAAGTCTTTTACCATATTATTCAAGAATATCAGATGATGTGAACATGGAGGGATATTAGGAAACCCTTTAGTTAAAGTGATATTCAGCATACCAGACCAGAATTTAGACTTAATTTTATTCTTCTTATTGTTTGCTTTATATATTTGTAATTAAAAATAATATGGTTTCAATAAATTTAATAGTTTTAAAAATATACAAAAATGATTTTAATACAGAGGATGGTCGCATCTTAGACTAGCATAATTTAATATTAAACTGTGTTTACAGCATTTGACACCAGATAGCATAATGGTAGCGAGCTATGAAACTTTGATGTCTCCAAGATTTTTGAATCAACTTTCTTTTACCCAATCCCATGATTGACAGGTCTACAAGCTATATTATTACATTTCACTTAAACACTTACAGTGTTGCCAGCATTTGTAGAATCGGTGACGGCGGAACTTTATTTGTGTTGGAAAATAGAAAATATTGATTTTAACAGGGTTTTGCCCTCCAATCCAAAAGAGAGTCCAAGTAACCTTCCCAGGCTAATTTGAACAAAAAATGGATGTACCTAGGAGCTATTTGGAGGAACCTTGCCTTAAAAATTTGTTTGAAATATAGATGCCTCATGTAGCTATTTAGAGTTCTCTTCATTTGGCAAATGTTGAAAATTAGTTGGTGATCGAAAAAATGTATGTGTGGAAAGCAACGGGAAACTACTGCACCTCAGAATTTCCCATTGACATGTCTTTTTTCCCAGATGGTTTGGGCAGCACTAACCGGCCATAGAGCTGAGTACATGCCTTGGCACTATTTCTATTATGAAAATAAACAGTAAATAGATTGCAAATACTTTCTTCCCCCCGCCCCCCCACCCCCCTGTTTATTATTTTTGTAAATCAACTACTAGCAGCCTACCTTAATCTAAAAGATTGCGCCAAGTTCAATTTGCAATGTCTTTCCAAATAACTTGTCACTTATTCTTTTAAGTCTCTCTAACTAAGTGTGCAAATCTGATTTTAAGTCCATAGTTATGTAACATATTTAGACTAAAGAAGTGACAAGCTAATTGGAAAAATATTGCAAGTAGAACTTGGCAGTCTTTTAGATCTCACAACTTTTAGATGCTAAAAATTAATAGTTGAAGATTTTTTTTGTGCTGTAGAATTTGGCCCGCATTTTTTCATACAAGTTTTGGTGAGATATCAATAATTTTTGAGAAGATTAATTACAAGAATATGTTTATTTAAGTATTTTGCCCTTGGTTTATATCCCATGTATTACTTCTAAGCCAATTTTTCCTGATTCTATTTTGACTGGAAGTACCTTATAGTTTCCACCCCACTCCCCTCATTTTTGGGATTCATTTTGAAAAGTTGAGTTTTAGTATTTTACTGTTTGTTTATATCCCATGTCAATGTCTATGTCAATTTTAACAATGTTGACTGAAAGTACCCTATATCAGCGTTTTTAAACCCTTTTTAACTCAAGGCCTACTAAACAAGTTGTTAAAATGGTCAAATGGTCTGTTTGTTAAGTGATGTTTTTATATCTAAAAAACTACTACTAAGGTCTTAAATTCTTAGTAGTTAAAACTCTGATCCTTTTGTTATTTTCTATGAATACTTTTTATCATGGATTAAAAAAAATCTTTCCTCAATTTTTAATTGGTTATTATAGACCTTCCGCCTAGTTTCTGTGGCACACCAGCTGACTCTTCGTAGGACACAAGTTTTCATGATCAGTGCGTGAGTGAGTGTTTGAGTCAGTCAGTCCCAAAATAAGCATTTCTCAAATCCTATATCTCATGAACCATTTAAACTATAAACTTCAAATTTGGAGAGTTGACTAAAATAGGTCATATTAAAAAATCTTAAATTTTAAGGTTCCTATCATTTTTTGGTGCTGGCTTAGAGGGGGAGGGAGTAAAAGTGGCCTGAGTTGTATCGTGTAAAGATACCTGATACTGCCTGCGCCGAACTTCACTGGTGCACTGCTGTCCACCTTGATATAAAATATTTTTTACGTCTTTGAAATAAGCACTCAATATAATAAGATTAGATATATAATTTTCTTACATATTGACCCCTAAAAAGTAATTTTTTAGTTTGATTTTTAGACTTTCTTAAATCACAAACATACTGACTATGCCAAATTTGAACTTTAAATGTTAAACTTTTCAAAGGTCACAGGCAATATTACTGGACAGACACATAGACAACTGAGCGATCATAGAAGGGTTCCATTTACAATTTTTTGGAACAGACCCATAAAATCTTATTTTTATCACAATCCTTTGGGGATCTTAAATATAAAGTCTAAACAATCCTTTTGACATCTATACATGACCAGTCATTCAAAGTTGTGATTTTTTTATTTTGAAAATTTTTTGATCAGTTGGTTCGCAAAAAAAATAATATATATATATAATTTCTCGCTAAGCTATACATTTTGTTCATAAAATTTAGAGTAGATTTAACTTTCCAATTTAAATTAAAAATTATTCCCTTAACTGATTTTTTAATTATATTTTATATTTAATCTAAAAAAACTAAATTAAGTATCCATTTGGTTGATGCGATTTCTATAGTTCTCAGATGTCACATCCCACGACCGTATATTGATATGAAAGATTTCAAGCTTGGGTTTTCTTGCTTCATCCTAGGTTAGAAGGTGGAAAGATAGTGGAAGGTATGCAGAATGATTGAATGAATGATTGTGTGGTTCTGAGTATACTATACCAGTTCGCCTTTTAACCTATGATAGTGTCTACATAGCCCAATGCTAAAAAAAAACAAAAAACAGTAAAGTCATACTTGTTTCTTTTAAGCACCGCGTTTTACTACTTGTTCGGGTTATAAGCCTATGTACTAATTTTACTCTAATGTTTTATGGATTAGGAAGGTTAAATTTAGAAGAAGTATACCAGCATTTGCATACAGGAAGAGTGGAAAGCTATTTAGGAAAACCACACTAAATACACTCTACCAGGATCGAACCTCGATATCCACGTCATTGGCAGCTAGTCTATTTCAATAGAACATGCAGCCACCAAAGTGGTTGCTTGTTGCCGGAAATGTTAGTAAACACGTCTAGACTAGCAAACATAGCTTTTTTAACCCATTTGAAATGGATTATGGGAAGAATGTTTTCCTTACTGGGAAACACAATTTTTTATTTTTTTTGCTCAATTACTGTTCGCCAACTGTTTGCAAACAATGTTTCTGGGAACATTTTTCCAATGCGTAGTAGGCTTTGGTTTTTACTTTCTCTCGACACCTCGTAAAGAAAGTATTAGGATTGTCAAAAATATCTAACTAGAGGTTTTTATAAATGTCGACGTTTCATGACCCTCTGAAACAAAAAAGTTTGTTTTCGCAATGCCGTCTGTCTACACCTCGAGCTAGAGCCTAAACTCTTTTATTGGTTGGACTAAAACTTCATAACTTCATAAGTTACCCAGAGGGTATACTGGAATTAGATATCCAACCCTAAATTTAAGGGTAGTTTACTGTAGGGTAAAATGAGAAAAAATCGATTTTCTCAAAATTAGCTCTAATGATTTTGTCCAAATTTTATATCTATTATTACAAATAAGATGGCAGTTCTAATTTTTTCATAAAAATGACTTTTAAGGTAGTTAGCATAGGGGAAATTTTCCAATTTTCATCATTTCTCCGCAACTATTTGAGATATGAAATAACTTTTCATTGTAAAATTGTAGTGCTGTTAAAGATGAAGAATATTTTATTTGAAACATATTTTTATAAAACATATATACATATATTTTCTGAGGTATAGCAAATATACAACTATATATATAAAAATAAAAGTCCTGACTCACTGACCGACTCATCAACACCCAGCCCAAACCCTTGGACCTAGAAAGCTGAAATTTGGCACAGAGGCTCCCTTTGATGTAGACAAGGTATAAGACCAGATTTTTTGAAATTCCCATGAAATTGGGAATAAAGAGGATTTATATTTTCGCTTTAAAGTTGCCTTATTTCCGTAACTATAATTATTAGCGACTTCAAATTTGGCATATAAGTAGGTAATTATCATCTTCTATAATTTTTTTTATTTTTTTTTTATTCAGCACTGCGTCTTACTACCCGTTCGGGTTATACGCTTTAAGTACTAATTACGCTAATGGATTAGGAATTGGGAAGGTTGAATTAGAGGAAGTGAACCCGCATTTGCGTGGAGGGAGAGTGGAAAACCATTTAGGAAAAACCACCCCCAGTTCACCTGACCGAGATTCGAACCTCGATCTCCCCGTCCTCAGCAGTCGGGCTCAACACGACAAGCGCGTTAGCCAACTACGCCACAGAGGCGGGTCTTCTGTAATAATAAAAGGGAGTGTTTATTTGTTTGTCTGTGTGTGTGTGTTTGTTTGTGTGCAGTGCCCAACCAAATCTATGACACACAGAGATCTGAAATTTTTAAAATGGGTGGATGGAATGTGGTCCGAATGCACCTCGAAGCCGGATTTTTAAATTTTTAATCAGGTTATTTTTAACATTTTTTTTAAGAAAATATATTTTATCTGGCTTGGAATTACGTTGAAGAGATACAAACACCATTAGGGGAGGGGGAGGAGCTTATATAATTCTTATACGCCAGTGGGTCACGGGCAACATCGTGAGGGATTTTATATATATATATATATATATATATATATATATATATATATATACACACACACACACACACACTTTTTAATTCAGGTCTTTGAAAACGAATTTGATTCTTATACTTTTTGGTGGACAAAATGTTTCTCTTTTCTCAATTTTTTTTGTAACGTTCTTAGTTCCTAATTAATAGTGTATATTATTATTTCATTTATGATCTTAGGTGTAGTGTTCCTACAACAATGTATATCTCTATTATTTTGTTTCTCAAATCCTACGAGTTTTTAGTAAATGTCTATTTTAAGATAAAAGGAGGTCTGTGTGCTGCACCATACCATTCATTATCGATGAAATCACAATGCTAGAAGTAGACCCCTTTTAAGAGAGTCTTTGTTTTTTGTATTCGTTTAATTTTAAAATTTTCGTCTGACAATATTTTTTTTAACACATATATCAAACAGGTATTTTATTAATAGTTTTGGAAATTTTAGCCACCTCCTTCCTCCACTTTCTTATTTAAACAGTTACTCAAGCCTTATTTAATTTTGAACTTGCATTTATGTTATTTATATTTTTAAGTTTGAATACATTAAATTTTTTTCATCTATCTACGGTTTTTCGGCTTAAAAATATTATCTAATCCTTAGTCCATCAATACCATTGTATGCTTGGTTGATTTAGGCTAAGCAAGCCATGATATAACAGAATTCCAACATGTACTTGCGCTAATTTCATAAGGAGGTGTCTGGGGAGGTTGTACACAAGGGAGTGTTCTGTCTAGGTGGGCTTATGAAAAGGACAATATATGGGGGGTGGGGTGGAAAGAGGAATTTCCTTTAGCCCACCCCCCCCCCTAACTTAAATGATATCCTGGCTACGTCATTGCCTTATGTCCGCAACTTGGGACTCAGCATGTGGGTGCCATACACAAATTAATGTCACGACCTAAAATACCCCCAACTATAAAATTTCATTGAAGTCAATGGACATGAGATTTCCTACACCTTTCTGCCCCTCTCGGGGATAAAATTTTCCCTTCCCTAAAAAAAAGGGACCAATTCTAGAAAGGAGCCATAATTTAACATTTCAATGCTCTATGTGCACTGATTTAAAATATACATAAGTGAAAATTTTGAAGACTTTGAACCTTCCCTCTTTCACCCTCCAGGAGTTTAGTGTCTCAAAGCCTCGTCTTATCTCTTGCCTAGAGCATAGAAGGAACCTTCACGCAAAATTTTGAAAACTTTGTACCTTCCCTCTTTCACCCTCCAGGAGTTTAGTGTCTCAAAGCCTCGTCTTATCTCTTGCCTAGAGCATAGAAGGAACCTTCACGCAAAATTTCAAGTTTACAGACCCAGGGGTTGGGGAAGTTAAGGTAATGAGTGAGTCAGTGAGTGGGTTTAATCTCTGACCATATGATACTGACACTTTTGTCCATGTGACCATAGTTACGTTTCGACTTTTAAAAATATAGATAGACATTTTACTAAAAACCCATAAGTCTTGTGAAACGAAAAAATAATATACATTGTTGCAAGAATACTCTACCAAATAGCATAACAATCAATTTCTGACGTATTTTAAAGATCTCCAAATTGTTTCCCTATATTTACTTAATGCGCTGAAACTATTAATTTTATAATAATACTTTTTTTAATAATACTATGATATTATACTAAGTTATTTTGTATCTTAAGTAGTTGAGAATATATTATCAAAATTGGAAATTTACGCTTATGTAAAGTTACCTCATAGTCATTTTCATGAAAAAAACGAGTATTGCCATCTTTTTTTGTGTCTAGATACAAAATTTAATCAAAATCGCTAGAGAAGATTTTTAGAAAATTGATTTTGTATATGTTTGCGCTATAGTAAACCACCCTTAATTTTAGAGCTAGATATCTAATTCCAAAAATTGCTAGGGGGAACCTTATGTAAACCCTAAATTACCAAGTTTTAGCCTGATTGGTAAAATGATTTAGAGTCTAGTCTGAGATGCAGTTAGACGCCATTGCAACAATCACTTTCTTGGTTTCAGGTGGTCATTAAACGTCAACATTTATCAAAATCTTGAGTTTTATTTTATTGACGATCACAATACATACTCTCTGAGGTGTCTAGAGAAAGTAAAATGTTCAAAAACCTGTAGACTAGACTGCGGATGATGGGAAGGTTGGGGTCCGAATCCTGGTTGGATATGATGAAGGCTTTTCATAAACAATTTTCAAATCCACCCTCATGCAAATGCAGGCACATTCCCCAATAAATTCAACCTTCCTCATCCCGCACAAATAAGTGATGAAAATTCAATGGAAAATAATGGATATTGTTAAGTCCCTTTTTTACTCGTCGAAAGATGGCTACTCCTAACTACAACATAGCCATGGTACCGCAAGGAGTTACATTTTATGGATGAACCCTGAGCGGAAAGGGGTTGTAATTTAGGGAAATTTTATGGTGCGTGGGTGAGAAGGAGTTTCACAATATAACATATATTTATGGTCTATAACATTCTAATATACTACACTGGCTACATGAATAAGACGGTCTAATGACACGGGAGTGGTCACAACAGAGACGTTACCTTGCGAACTGTAAAGACACAATATTGACATCGCGTGGTTGGAGCCTCGGGATTGTGATTTGTCTATCACGTCTTCTCGTCGATGGTTGGGTTTGGAAGTTCCCCTACATTTCTATCTTAGAACAGTGCTTCTCTTCGCCTGGGGTGAAGATTCGCCCCTACTATAAATACAATGAATCAATCAATGAGGATTCACTAGCTATTAATTGAAAATTGCTCATCAAGGTATTCTCCTGGAGCAAGCAAGGTTTGTATCTAACAAACTACTTGTCTATCAAAAATATAATAACACTTTTCTCAGCTTGTATTGATATCTTGCCTGAATTAAATTAAACTCAAGATAATAATTCTGCTCTTGCACTATATTATTATTTATATGTCCAGCTTGAAATCAACTTGACCACCAATTATAAATTGTTAATAAGTGCCTTAAATGCTCTGCACTAAAGAAGAAAATTGGGCACTAACCAGCACTAACGTAGTCGCCTACAAAGATAGGAGTTTAAAAAAAAAAACTATAGCTATATTATTTCTTATACTTGGTTGCCAATTTGATATCAAGCTAGCCACCCATAATAAATAATAAATAAGTGGCTTAATTTTTCAGCACTAACAATGAAAATCTGGCACTAACCAGCACTAATGTAACACAAACAATGGGCATTTTCAAAAAAATTATATCTTTATTATTTCTTAAACAGGGTGGTCAAATTGTTATCAAGTTATCCACCTATGATAAATCTTAATAAGTACCATAATTTTTTAGCCCTAACAATGAAAATCGAGCACTAACCTCACTAACCTACACACACAATGGATGTTTAAAAACCGAGGGGCCAACTGGACACACATACGAGGAGAGCAATATTAATGGTTCCTGCTGCTCTCTATTATACATTTGATGAGTTATATAGGGTTCAAGTTGATACAATACCGGATTTTTGTTAAACAACCACATATTTGTTTAAATAGAAATCGGAGTTGTTTCAATTCCAACTTTTCGTGTTCAACGAATATGCTATAAATTACGGAGTTATCACAACTTCAATTTGATACAATTCCTTTCCTCGTGAAACTCAATAGAATTTTCGTAAGAGACATTGACCCGTATGCAAGAACGAGTAGGAAAAAAGGCGGAGGATGGTTGATTTGCTTGCTAGGATGAGCATGCGTGTGACCTTATTTTACAATAAATGACACACTATTCTTGAGAAATTCTGAAGGTAGGTCCCGACCAGCCTTCTGCGTTACTCCTATCCCTTATACTCAGTGCTACTCTGGTGTGGCGTGCATAAGCAATAGATAAGTCACACATTCTGTTATTGTTTTGTGTTTTCTAGAAAATATGGCGTTCATTGACTATCGAAAAGTTGCTTATTTAGTCGTAACTGACGAGTATTTTGAAGAAAAGGCTAATCATGTTGCTGTGATTCAACAGTGTCATTTTAGGGATTTTCAGGATAACTTTTAGGCTTATTCTGACAAACAATTTCGTAAAAAGATTTCTATTTTCGAAGGAAGTTTTATGGTAAGATATCTTCCCCATGTTGGAAATTGACAATCATGAAACACGAGGGTTTCCACTGTTTCATTTACAGCAACTGTAGAATATGCTCTGGTTTTATGCCACGGGAGGCTTACAGGTAAGTTAATACCAAATTATAAATTACTTTTTTTAAAGGTTATATAATTTATTATTACTAAACTTACAAATAAACATGGTTCATAACTTTTTAAATTTTTTTAGAGGGAACAACTAATTTAAATTGTTGGATTGAATACATTAATAAGATTTATTTTTGTAATGTGTTATTTAAGATTAATTTAGTAGGTATCTGTAAATAACTTTATTTTATATTAGGACTTGTATTATTTATTGAATACATATTTCTTCCATTGTTTTTTATTATGCAATTGAAGCAATTAGGCTAATTGATTGTTTTGTGACATACAGTAGCTATTGGTATCTTGGTTGACATTTAATATTGATTTTGATTTTGTATGTGTGTGTATGTATATATATAGAGGCCAAGATAACCTGACCTCTAAAAACATCACAGTAGGTCCTACCTACATAAATATTTCTATAATTTTGTAAAATAGGCTAGTAACCTTGTTCTCCCATTTCTAGGTTGTTGGCGGAGAAATGTAGGCCTGTCATATTGACCAGTCAACGGTATTACGTGTCGTCAAGAAAATATCAACACAGAAGCACACACACAAAGCACAGAAGCTGTGCGAGTGCTGTTCTATGACAAGGCCAACTTCCCTGGAGTTTTATATTGAAGAGACTGCACCCACATCTCTGTCCAGACCCCCGGGGGTCTAAATGGAGAACACCCCAAACCTTTGTTGACATGAATTAATAAAAATATGCTTTCCTGAAAAAATGTTTCCAATATTTACTATTTATATCAGGAATGATGTGTAGGCTAATTATCATATTGAATAATACACTACAGTATTTCATTGAAGATAGCAACTCATACGTATGCTATGCTCACAAGGAAATGGCAAATCCAATGATCCTAAAGGCCCAATTATATTTATTTGAAATTATTTTATTTTTACAAAATTAAGACACATCAATAAAACCTACATCCAAATGTAAACTTACAATACCAACATGTTGTTTAATCCATGATCCTTTGAAATGTGTCATCTTATACAATGAAAGTCGAATAATTTATTTTACGAATATTGATTGAGATTCTAATTTATTAGCGAATGGAACATCAGAAAGATTAGATAAGCCAGCTGAGTAAATATCTTAATGAAGGTTAGGTTAAGCTAGGTTGGAAAGGAACTTTAATAAGTTAATATATTTATAAATTATTTAGCCTTAAAATATTTATTACTCTATTTTAATATGGGACTTCCTATGAATGTTTTCCTGCGGGTGTTTTTGCTATACTAGGCCTATACTACATTTTCACTTAGTAGTTCAGTTATAAGATAGGTATCTTTCTGTGAGCTAGTTGGATGTAAAATGATTAGTGGATGTGCAAGTGTGTTTTCATTTAAAGAAAATATTATTTACAGGTAACCTTTTCCAAAAGAAAAAAAAAAATATATATATATATACACACACATGCATACACCTGTCTCTTACCCAATAAAGCTGCTGGTACTCCTTCTGCGCTGACTGCCTCCGGCCTTCCTCAGGACCCCGTACGCACGGTCTCGCAGATACTATAAAAGCGTGGGGTGCATTGGGAGGCAGGATCAGTCTGTAGCGGTAGGAGTCACCAACAATATATATACAACGTGTATCTAAAACATTGCATCAAACTTTGGCAGGCTATTCCTTGGGTGAAAATAGAATAATTCACATCAGCAACCTAAGGTCCATCTTGAATATTAAGGGCGGTATTCACCCCTAAACATAGAGCTAAAAACGACTTATGTGAAATATTATGAAAACTGATTAAGGTATTAGAACGAATCTTTGTATACTACTTATTGAAACCTGTATCATTAATAAACTAAA
>CABFVZ010005127.1:0-19200 GCA_902151445.1 Timema monikensis
AATAAATATCTATTGAAAATAATTAGAGCGATGTGTCAGAAACAAACATTTGATCGCTAAGCAATGGAGTGATTAGGGAAGCGGTTAGCACTTCCGACTTGGTCCTTAAAAGTCGGGGTTTTGAGCCTTGCCAACACAATTTTCACGTGTCGTGATAATAACACTTAGCACCGCGTTTTACTACCCGTTTGGGTTATACGCTTAAGTACTAATTACGTTAATGGATTATGAATAGGGAAGGTTTAATATAGAAGTGAACCCGCATTTGCGAAGAAGGAGAGTAGAAAATTACTTAGGAAAAACCACCCCAGTTAACCCGAGCGATCTCCCCGTCCTCGACAGTCTAGCTCAACACGAAACTAGCGTGTTAGGTAACTACGCAACTGAGGCGGGTTTCACGTGAAGTGATTTTGGGGCATGGGGAGGAGGGGTTCAGTTTCCTTACAATTAGAGGGAGCCTCAACATCCATCTTACCTAAGGTTTTTTTAATCAATGGTTATGGATGAGACAAAATCTAAAAAATAATTATTTTTTCTGAAAATAAATAAATTAAGCATGAAATTTCATTTATATTTCATTGACTTTTTATGTCTACAAATAATTAAACGATTAAAATTTAATTCACCAAATCATAAAAAAAAGTAAGTACGTGGGGGAAAGACAGAACATCTTACGATCCCTTACGTGGGGGGAAAAAGATCAAAAATCATTAAAAAAAAGCCTTTCATAATTTATGTACACCTTAGTTATAGGCCTATTTTATTACGAATAACCACCGACCTTTTTTCTTACCAAAATTCTAATATATGTCAGGGTCCTTTTATGAACAAAGGCCTTCCAGAAAGTTGCTCTTCCAAATGACAACAGTTCTCAGATCAATAATATGCAGGGACTGACTGAAATGTTGCTTTATAGTCTCAACAATTACAATTGATCCTTTCCCGTCTCTCGGAGATTATATCTCGTTCAAATGAAGAGAGGGTTTATTATCATAGTAATGTATTAAGATGTGTTCGTATCTGTTTGTAGCTCTTTCACGGAAAAAATCACTTCCCCGATTGTGCTGAAATTTCGCGTGGACAACTAGGACTTGGGGATTAACGTAATATAGGCTAATTAAAATGTACGTCCGCCATTTTGATACAATGTGGCGGTTTCAAAACACTACTATTTTACCTTTATCTCAGCTTCTGCTAATCTGCTTTTCATTTTGCCAACTTTGAAAAGGTTCCTAAATGTTAAGGACATCTCGAAAGAAAATGGCTGCCATAGAACATTACTTTTTCTGGCCCGTTCACAGCTCTAGCTCCTGACCAATGGAAAGCCGTGTCGTAATCAGTAATAATAACAATATTGCTATAAATGGGTTGTCACTTGTTATGGAGTCACTTGTCGTGGAGTCACTTGTCGTGGAGTCACTTGTTGTGGAGTCACTTGTTATGGAGTCACTTGTCGTGGAGTCACTTGTCGTGGAGTCACTTGTCGTGGAGTCACTTGTAATGGAGTCACTACGTGAGTCCGGCGTGATGATCAGTTTTATTATTACTTGTATATGAATGCATTTATTTTGAAGAAACTTATTTTTATTTAATTATAAAAGCAATTGACCTAGAATTACTATATTTGTTTTTACGGCAGTTTAAATTTAATATATTAGCGCGTCGTGGACTATTTAATGGAGTTATTTATTAGCACCGCGTCTTACTACCCGTTCGGGTTATACGCTCTTACGCTAATGTGTAATGGTTAGGGTGATTGTGAGATGAAATGGAGGACCTACAGTTTAACGTGGAATCCGAACCACGGTGGAGGCCTGGCATTCCCCACATTCACAAGATGTCTTGTCAGAGGTGAAGGAAGGGTTTGGTAATCAGATAAATCTGTGCCGGGACCGACGATTGAACCCCGGACCTCCAGCACAGAAGTCCGACACCTTACCCCTAGACCGCCAGGTCACCTTTTATTGTAAGAGGTTTAACAACGAGTGAAATTTAGATAGATCAATGTTTTATTGTAAGAGGTTTAACGAGTGATATTTAGAGAGATCAATGTTTCGCGGACCATTCCTACAGTAAGTTTGTAAGTCGAGCGAGGAATGGAAATCTTCTTTTCGGGTACATACATAGTTTGAAAGAAATCATTCTGGAATATTCTTTCTTTCTTTAGGTTGCATCATGTTCCAGAAAGTAGAGAGAGAGAGAGAGTTTTCTCGATATTATTATGTTTCACAAATATTTGTAAAAGGGTTCCTTGTGAACAAAAGAGCTTGGTTGTAAACAACATAAAAAACAAATAAATGACCACCCAAGTGTATGAGAAGATTTTTTAACACTTGGGGATGCATTCAGTTTTAATTATTAATTAATTTGAAATATCTTAAAGGTGAAAACTTTTGATTTGAATTATTATGAAATGAAAAATCTATTTCATTACAGCGACTGAGATGTCTCAAAAGAGAACGAACCAGCCCAGGAGGTGTTTTGTAAGTTATGTTAGCTGTGTCTCTCGCCCAGAACACGAGACTGCTACAAGCTAAGTCACCACTAAACTGTCAGAGTTTAGTTTAACCTAAAGGATCATCATCAGTAACTTGACACTTTGTATCGTTTTAACCGCTTACATTTATATTTGAATTCTACACCTTCCTATAGTCATTATAATCAATTTAAAAAGTAATCATATAATAAACATTCCGCAAACCCCTGGTTTGAACCACAGATCACGAAACACAACTGACGCTCTCAGAAGAAAATACGAAGGAGTGTATTTCTCACAGCTAAAAGCTTGCAGCGCTTCCCTCGCCTCGTATTTGTACCTTTCTCTCTCTCTCCCCTACTTACAACCGCTGCAGTTCTCCCAGTCTAAACAAAGCTATCAGCGAGGATCACAACCCGCTCTTGCGGCCGTTTGTTTACATCTCATTTTATTTCTGTTCCTGATTCGGTTCGAGGGGAACTTTTTAATCCCCATGTACTCCCGCATCCCTCCGCCCATTAATTCAGAATGGAAACTTGAAGTGACATCTCCTCTCACCCTAGATAAAGCACAGTTTTGCACCTCTGGGCTACGCTATCGCAAGACATGACGGAGTCATTCAAACGAATATAATGAGATGGCCGACGGACCTGACGCCCAGTCCACACTTGTTTACTCCGGCCTGTCTGGGAACAAGAATGGAATATTATTTATGAATTTAAGAGGCTGGTCAAATATCGCCACACGGTTTCTTAGAAATCTAATTAGAACACCAATTAAAATTATGATTCGCCTAAAAAAGATGTTTTTGTTTGTCTCTTTTTTTAATGTAAAAAAAACCCCGCCTTGGTGGCGTAGTTGGCTAACGCGCTTGTCGTGTTGAGCTCGACTGCTGAGGACGGGGAGATCGAAGTTCGAATCTCGGTCGGGTGAACTGGGGGGTTTCCTAAATGGTTTTCCACTCTCCCTCCACGCAAATGCAGGTTCACTTCCTCTAATTCAACCTTCCCTTTTCCTAATCCATTAGCGTAATTAGTACTTAAAGCGTATAACCCGAACGGGTAGTAAGACGCGGTGATAAATAATAATAATAATAATTTAATGTAAAGTAAAAAAACACCTACGACCTCAAAAAAGGTTTTTTTTAAATGTAGGTCACGTCGCATAGTGGGGCCAAATCCCGAAAAGCTGTGCAAAAGTCGAAAAATAAAAGTTTTTTTTTTAGGGGATTTAAAATGTAGGGTTGGATATAATGATATTTGAAGTGTGGAACAGCTGGGAGGGGTTGACCTTGTCAAAACTCGGTGTCAAGGTGACCTTCTCACGAGCAGCGCGTGAGAGATAAATAACGTCATGTTCATCAATTTTAATTATGTCAAACAATAATAATAATATATAAATAAATAGCTAACCAATATTTTTAATGAAAAATAATGAAAAATTTCATGCGAACGTTTTAAAAAATTAGAGAAAAAGTTATAAGTTTTTCAAAGTTCTGCAACGAAACTTGTTCTAAATTGTAGTTAATACCAATGTTTAGTAAAATATATAAAAACTAGCTGCCATTCTGACTTAAGTGTGAGTTTTTATAAAAATAATTACAAATACACGTTAATAAAGCATGTTATAAGACGCTTAAATATTTCATTCTTTAAAGAAAAAACATGTAAAATATTTTTTCAAGCTAATTAACATAATGTGTAGCAAAATATAACGATAAAATATTTTTCTATATTAATAATTTTAGCCGCTACGCATAAACGGATTACAGTCCACAAGCCACGATCAGCTGCGTGGTCGAGTGGACAAGGTGCTGGTCCTGTCTGTATGTTCTTGTTCCCGGTTCGAACATCGTAGACATGATTTTTTTTTAATCTACATAATAAATATTTAATAAAATTGTAGTGTCACTTAAATTGAGACAATTTTATAAAGTAATTTTTAAACAAAACATTGCAAATTTGGAATTTGGAATTTAAATGATTTATTTTTAAATGTTACCGTTGTGTAATTCCATGCTAAATCAACAAATTTTAATAAAAAATTTGCCACACCATTATTGATTTTGATGAAATTTGGTAGGAGATTTGCACAAATCTTTTAGAATTCAAAACAATTTTTTTATTTAAAAAAAATTACCCCTTGAGATATAGGCTATTTTTTACATCACGAACAGGCAAAAAGTGTCGTTTTAGGGTTATTTTCTAAAATCTGCATTAAGTTTATTTGAACTAGTAGGGATGACAGCTAGGGCTCGTTTGAAAGCTTAAAGAATGATTTTTTTTAGTTCAGATGAAATTAGATTTGAGTTAAAGCTAAGCAGAGTTTTTAGGCCTAAATTTTCATTTTTTAATGGATTTATCCTGAATTTAGGCTTAAAAAATATCACGAAGGATTTATAGTAACAGGCCAATATTTTTTCCTGTTACACTTATGTATGAGTAGTATGTGCAGAAAAAAAAATTGAACTGTTACTGATAGTCCTTCAAGCCAAAATAATTGCTAGAATTTGGAGAATTAAAAAAATATATGCTTTTTTGAGCCCAAAAAAGTAATGTGGAACATGTGTTAAAAATTTGAAATTGCCAGGATAGAAAAACCCTATAGCGTACTTTAAAACAAAAACATTTCATCTTGTTACTTAAAGGGGTTCAGGTGCCACAATCCAATCCTTTGAAGTAACAATAAAACAACGCTCAATCACTATTGACATAGACATATTTTTGCTGAAAATTACAGTAGACCAATAATTTTTTGGCAAAATTCAAATTTGACAGAATTACTGAATTACAAAAACATAATTTTATCTAAAAACAAAGCTTACCTTTTAAGGCACACTTAGTGTTTTAAGTTTATCGCGTTGCTCTCTTTTTTTCATTAAGAAGAGTCGACAGGTGCTCATTCATCTGTGGTGTGATATTATGACAAGAACAACTCACAGGTGTGAGAATACACAGAATATTATTTTTTTGGACCCATGTGTTGTAGTCACTGGTTGAGTTTTTGAAAGATGTGCCAGGACCATGAGGAGGGAAAAAGTGTATTCGATATTCTTCTTCAGTATCATGAACTTTTATTTGAAGAACCTCGCCCAACCACCAATCCTCATCATACACACAACAGATGTAATCCCTAAGCTTTGGCAGTAGGTCAGTCTGTTGTTGAACCTGAACTTCCTTACTGACTGCAACAATTCTGAATTCTTCCGACAGGGATGTAATGTGGACGTGAAGAACACTTTGGCTAACAGGAATAAAACTATGATATGATCTAGTCTGTGTTACGGGAATGGCAAGTTGGTACCTTGTCTGAAGTTGCAGTCCAACCTCTTCAATGTCTTGTCTTGAACTAAATATTTGTATATATCTATTGGTGTGATGATGTGACTTTTCACTGTCCTCTGAAGACTTGTCTTTCTTACAATCCTTTTAACTATCCCACCAATTCCATCACATGGTCCCTTGCCATGGCATGTGGCAAAAAAAATGCCACTCGGCTTGAGCTCCAAAATCTCGTTCATGGTGACACAAATTTATGATATTTTTTTTGTTCTTATATTGGGCAGCTGACCCATCAGAAAAGTAGAGCACTTTTTTCACTTAAGGAAGGGATGATTTTAAACTGTCCATGAGTATTTTTTGAAAGGTGTAGAAAGCTGTGGTGTTGTGTTCCAATGAATCGCTGATTACACAAAAACCACTGTTTCTTAACTCTCCATTTTCTTTGAAGTACATCACAAAGGGGTGTATCGTTGCATGGTTACTCGACCAATGGTAGGATTGTATCTCGTCTTGTACTACGAAACAAAAATGTTCAGAAAAGTCTCCCATTAGTGTGCATTCTTCCTCTTGCAGATTTGTCTTCTTTGTGTTGAGGAATTCTGCTTGTTTCTTAGCAATAAAATGATGGACCTTAAGTTGCTCAAACCTTTCCACTAGCCTATCCAAGTACTCATCAAATGGAAGAACACAAGTAGACTGCATGCAGCCCATAACTTCCTGGACAATCATTACACTTTGACAACATACACAACTCATTATCAATATTGCAGACCATATAGGTAGGGAGATGTTTGTAGTCTATTCCTACTTTTATGGCTCCAAGCATCAATTTTACATTCTGGTGTATGATACACACACAGACGGAATGCGTGCCTGATGCACCAGTTAACACGCAGAATTTGGGTCTCAGTTCTGCAAACTTGGAAAACCCTATTTTCATGTTTGGGTAATTTTTTTTTAAACATGTGTGTAGCTCCTTAAGATTACATAAAATTAATCGTTTTTGAATGTTAACCTTCGTTCCATCAGGTACTCTAACAGACATACAATCCTTTTTTCCTGACATCATTCTACTATACTCATCATTTTCATAGAAATCTTGTATAGTTTTCATTGAAGCTTCATCAAGTTTATTTTTAGCCAGATTCTTCCCAATCTGCGGCAAAATCCCATTCTTTTTTACCAAACTTCTTGACTGGCGGACTAGGTATTGGCTGACATTAAACTTGCTCCGAACTTTAGCAATACTCCATCTGCTAGGAACAACACTCAAAATGTTAATTTTTTCTTGAGTAGAAGAAGCAATTTTCATTTTGTCTTTAAGCTTGTCAATTAATTGCTCATACTCATTATCTAGATTAACATTTGTTTTATTTGAAAAACGCTCATCGGTCAAAATGTTCAACTCAAAAGACTTGTTTAACTTTTCTGATACAGATTTAGCTATTTTTGTAACTTTCTTCTTTATCACTGAGGGTCTGGCTTCAACTGATAGCTTCTGCACCTTGACAGGAGAAATGCCAAGTGCTGAACAAGCTTCATTAACTGACTCAACAAGGGCAGTTTCAAGTTCATAAATGTCTAAATATTTATTTTCATTATCACTATCTGTGGTCTTTTTTGGGTGTTGAATTTTGTATAGGCATTTTGTGCACAATGCTTTCCCAGGAATTAAAGTCAGATCAGGATTGCAGGTTGAAAGTGTCATTTGCTGTATCCGAATAGTCTACTTATGCGGCGTCGCGTGGGCTCCTGGCGTTGATAGCTGCATTGGCAATCAAGTGCCCACGTGACCAGGTATAGATCTGTCCGAATAGTCGCGGACTAGACCGATGAAGTTTTCTCGAGGTCTTGGTAACCATGGATACGAAAGCTACGAGCCATGCGGCGTTGGTGCGGCGTTTGACTGGCAATTGTTTTAGTATTATCGTTTCGTCTGTTGAGCACCGACTTACACAAATTATTCGGTAGGAAGCAGCACTGTGGGCCCAAGTGTGTTGCCGTTCGAATAGTTTGATGTTGTCTTCACTATGAAAACCGCGAGAAGTGTAAAATTATCAAGACTGCATCAAGTCAAGTGTACTTGACTATTCGGATACAGCCATTGATATTTTCCGGAAAGATTTTTTTTAACAGGTTTTGAGTGAACATTGTTGGGGTCTGAGCAAGACTTGCCATAAATACAAAACTATCTGTCTAAAAACTCAGCTTTATGAAAAGTGCAAACATTTTTTATTTCAGTAAAACCGGTTCTCATTGAAAATAATGTTTTTCCTTCTTCAGTGAACTCAGAACTATTATGTAGTACTGAAAACCTAGAGTAAGATAATTTATGACATACTACCCCTCCTGTGAAGATGCCAATAGAACAAGAACACTCCATCATAATAATGATAATTTCACTAGCGTAAAATCAAAAACACACTTCTGAAGAGACTACAGTACAACCCAGCAACTGAACAAAGCAAGTGGAGCTATTCCTGTTGAAACATGTATTGAACCAATAGCCACACTGTCTGTGAAAACTGCTTGTCCAGACAAGCTTGTATGGTGGATGTTATTCTACAGTTTAATCAATACTCTTAATATATTCTACGTCACATAATTTGTAACATCCCTAAAACCCTAAAAAAAGTATTTAAAAAAATGGGTCTATAAACAATACCTAGATTTATTGTTATTAAAACATAGCCTATCAAATTTAAACTTTTTATAATAAATAATAGGCTACCATTATTTATATATTTTATGTATGTTACCTATGTAATGTAATTTTTCAACACATAATTTTAATTAACTATTTATACTTTTTAACTAAATATTAGGCTATTGGAAATGATCCTTTCTGCTTAGCCCCGTTTTCAATAGTGATTGAGCGTTGTTTTGTTGTTACTTCAAAGGATTGTGGCACCTGAACCCCTTGAAGTAACAAGATTAAATATTTTTTGTTTTAAAGTACACTATAGGGGCTTTCTATCCTGGCTCGTTCAAATTTTTAACACATGTCCCACATGACACTTTTGGGTTCTGAAAAAGCAATTTTTTGAAAATTTTCCAAATTCTAGTAATTATTTTGGGGTGAAGGACTATCAGTAAAAGTTCAATTTTTTTTTCTGCACATACTACTCATACATAAGTGTAACAGTAAAAAATATTGGCCTGTTACTATAAATCCTTAATTATATTTTTCAAGCCTAAATTCCGAATAAATCCATTAAAAAATGAAAATTTAGGCCTAAAAACTATGCTTAGCTTTAACTCAAATCTAATTTCATCTAAACTAAAAAAAAAATCATTCTTTAAGGTTTCAAATGAGCCCTAGCTGTCATCCCTGCTAGTTCAAATAAACTTAATGCAGATTTTAGAAAATAACCCCGAAATGACATTTTTTGCTTGTAAAAATTAGCCTATATCTCAAGGAGTAATTTTTTTTAATATAAAAAAAATGTTTTGGAGTCTAAAAGATTGGTACAAATCACCTACCAAATTTCATCAAAATCAAAAATGGTGTGGCAAAACCCATTTGTTGATTTAACATAGAATGACCCCGTTTCGATTATAAGAAGAATGAAGTATTACAAAAATTTAAGTAGCTTCCAAATAATTTATAAATTTATTTTACTATTTAAATAAAATGTCTTTTTTTTTGTAAAAAATAATTAAAAGCTAAAATTAATATTATTTCTATATTAACTTTGCCCCTCTCTCCGCTGTGTACAAAGTTTTTCCTTAAATTGATTTCCCTCGGTTTCGTGGGTTACAGAGTTATTTAATTTAAAAGTTAATGGCTTCTCTTGTTTAAATATTTAGTTTTTTAAATAATAATTTCACTCGGTTTCGTACGATATTATAGTACTGGGTTGGAGTAAAAGCTTATGGTTTTTTATAATTCTAGTGTATAATTTTAACAAACAATAGGTATTTTCCCGGTTTCATGGGCTTTTGGGCTATATAGGGGCTTTAAAGGTTACGGTTTCAATATATAAACGTTTATGTTATTCTAGTATATATTTTATTTTGTTACATATAATAATAATAATAATAATAATAATAATAATAATAATAATAATAATGGCCTTTATTTATCTGATTACATTTTTCCTTGTTAATAAGGTATATTGTATGTTATTCTGACTACATTTTATGTGTTTAAACATTTATGTTCGCCATATTGGATCCATCATTTTATTATTTTGCAATTTTGACTTCGGTTTTGTAATCAGTGACCTCGAAAACCCTACGTACTAAGTTTCGTACAAAATGAATAATACTTTCATACTTTAGCCAGCTTTGATGAATTTAGAACCACCCTAATAGGTCCACTATATTTTTTTTTTCAAATCTGACTTTGAATTCGTAATCGGCGACCTTGTAAACCCCTATGTACCAAGTTTCATACAAATTGAATAAAGTTTTCGTATTTTGGCCAGTTTTTCGGGATTTGGCCCCACTGTGCGTACAATGGCCGAACCTTTTAGGTAATTCGTTCTGCCAAAGAAACATTTCCTTCACATAAAAGGGAAACTTCCCAGGAGAAACAAGTTTGGTGGTCGTTTCAGGTCCTTAAAAAATGTGTATTTTACTGTCCCTGCATCTCACTACCCATGTGATGAGGTATGTATAATTTATAGTAAATGTGCTCTCATTTGCGTGAAGGGAGAGTGGAAAACCGTTTATGATCAAACACCCTCAGCCGACCCGACCGGGATTCGAACCCCGACCATCCGACCGGGATTAGACCAGATCCGTGGGCTACTGTTATTATTGTTGGCGGGAGAGATGTGCACGTGGGAGTAGCCGACACGTGTGGCCGGGAGGACTGCCCCTCCCTCAACCTCTCGCTCGCTCGCTCTGACGAGAGAGGAACATTTTCACATCGAAAATGTCACCTGTGCGCGGGAATCGAACCCGGCACCTTTGGCTTAGTACGCCAATGTTCCAACCTTTGAGATATCCAGGAGTCGTCCCGTGCTAAGGACCATTCTTCACTCATATTTTAAGGCAGAGTCTGTGATGGACGTGCGGAAATCGTCGGCTCTAAACGTGTGATTTCATTAAGATCACGAGCTATCAAATGACGCAGCCATTTTCAACTCTGTAATGCTCTATGCTGCCAATATTTCACTGACAACTGTACGAATGTGCTAAGGAATTTAATCTTCCAGTTGTCATTGTAATATTGGCAGCATAAGGCTCTGAGTATAATATTGAAACATGAACATCTGGTCTACAGCGAAGCCGACGTTAGTAACACAATCAACCACCGGGCGCTGTAGTCGACATTTTTAGATGAGAATATAACTGTTATTGCTGTTATATCTAATTTGAAAGGTGAAACTTTGGGGAGATGACTGATTATAATCACGGGAATGAGCCGATATCGATGGTAGCTCTTCCAGTGACCTGGAAACCAAGGAGAAGTTAGGGAATTTGACCAAGTTATTGGAATTTTCACATTTTCACCAAAATATTACGCAACATTCATTTACGGTAGCCAAAATAACATTTTTTCTTCCAGTTGATAGTCACCACAAATTTCTTTCACCACAGTTTTTCAAAGTCAACTTGTGAGTTTTAGGTTATCTTACCACCCTCCTCTGCGTGTCTTTAGACAAGAAAGTCTAGGCTTTGCGCATGTGCGTGAATTCGATTACGCTATTGGAAAAAGACCCTATAAAAAAGTCTCACTAATGTTGTAATGTTTCGATATGATCTCACTGAAATCTAACTTAGATCACACTATCCAATCCAGCCCACCTCCGTCATAGAGTGACAGCAATTTTGAGGACGTGTACCCGCGTTTGTGTGGAGGGAGAGTGAAAAATTATCTAGGGAAAACCACCCTTAGAACCTTGATCTCCCCCGTCACCGGCAGTCCAGTCTCTTGCGAGAGTGACACCTTGGGCCATTTGATCACCGGACGGGAGATTACACAGAAGGAAGTTGACCTATGTAGTGCGTTCCCCCTCCCCTTTCCATCAGTTTACGTTTCATTTTGTAACTTGACAAACTACACCCCCGCCCCTTATTACCCCACTTCGTGCGCATCACACCCTTGTTTCTTGTACACTCTGTTGTAATCAACCACAGACCGCGGCTGAGGGATAGATATGTGGGCTCTGTTCACTCTCTCAACTGTATATATTTAATATTGTAAATAACTTTTGTGTCATAATTTGTTTAATATAGTTTATATATATATAGCTTTATACATATTGGTTTTGTATCGGTTGTTTATTCTTCGGACGTTTTCCCGCCGTTTGTGAGAGTTGAAGAGGAGTGGTTTGTTTTTGAGCGAGATCGGGTCAGTTGAGCGTGGATGTCAGTACACAGTCAGTACACAGTCAGTACACATAGGTTGTCGGGTGTTACCGGCCTTAAAGTGACCTTAGTAATCAAGAAACAACAGAGTTTGAGAGACGCCGCTAAGTCAGCTCCTTGTTTCTCCATTCCTTCCTACTCTTAACCCACAAGGTAGGCCTCCATTGTCGGCGAACCTCGTTTGGACGAGGTAAGCAATTCGTATCACAATTCTACATAGAAAACAGTCCACTTTCCTTGTCTTCACTGGTTATTTTAATCGTTGGTTGACTTGAACAAACAGTCTCTTTAACCTTTCATTAAAGATTTGTCAGCTTTTTAAAATGAAATCCAATCGAAACACCACAAGCAATGTCGTGTCGTGTCGTGTCGTGTCGTGTCGTGTCGTGGAGTGTCAGAGAAGGCAGAGCCTGTCTTTTTAAGCACCGCGTTCAGGTTAAACGCATATATGTACTAATTTACGCTAATGGGCTATATAGGAGGAAGGTTGAATTTAAAGGAAGTATACCCGCATTTGCGTGGAGGAAGAGTGGAGAACCATTTAAGAAAATCACCTTCACTACACCCGACCGGGATTTGAATCTCGATCTTATTGGCATCGGCAGTCTAGTCTAGTGCAAGAGTGATGCCTTAAACCATGCAGTCATCGAAGCAGGCCTGTAGCTTGTTAAAACTGTGTCTGTGATATGTTGTTATCCCTCCACTCTGGACCCATTTGACCTATCTTAAATAGACTTTTCAATCATGATTTGTCTTCAGTCCCGAGTAAATCATCCTGTATAGTAAACACTAACCATATTATTAAAACAGTAGTAAAATGATCTACGGATGTATTTACAAATTTAGGTGGTTCTCTAGTTATTTGAACGGACTGTCTCCCGCCCCTACGCTGATAAATGAAACGCCGGCGTATTCTACGCAAGGCTGTGTCATGACCCTTGATGAAAAAAAAAGTCATCTTTAGAATTAAAAGGAAACTTTCCCCTGAGAGGAAATTCCTCTGGCATTCTCTCTGGTTTACCGACCGTCCCCCTCCCACCCATTCTCTTCACTGCACTTCCCCCCTCCCATTCTCTTCACGAAAACAAAACTTTTATTTTATTTTTACTATATTCATTCTCGAAGTAAAGTTATAGATATGAACGCGGCCAAAAGAAAGGAGGGAATGTTTTCCGTTGAAGGCAAAGGAAATTACTTCAATTTTGAGGTCGCGCTTTATTTATTTATTTAAAAAGAGCGAACAGAAAAATGTTGGATAGGAAAATTTTATAAACAAGCAAGTCTTTGTCTAGTGTTTTATTTGAAACATAAACAGCTTTCTTTTCTTCAAGCGTTAGGCTCTGAACATTCGGTTAACGCCTCCTTTCCACCTTTACCGACCATTTTAAAATGGCAAAGCGTTATTTATTACTCACATTATGTTGAAATGGAATGTTCATTTAGAAACCATTACTATACTTATGAACATCTTATTTTAGATTTGATTTCGATTAAAAATGACGACCCGAGCACGGGAGTTGAACCTGGGAATCTTTGTTTCATGTACTGTATGAATCATTGGCTGCGGGTTGGTCTCGTTTAAAGATGAAACTCTTGAGTGTTGTGTCGTGGAATATTGCCAGGGAAAGCAGTCTGTGATAATATATGGTCATCTCTTGCTAGAACACTCATGCGTCATAAGCCACTGCCCCAATGGAGAAAGCTGAGAGGCACATACCATGCTCACACTTGCTGTAACACAAGTTTTGGTAGCATTTTATTTCAGAAGGTGACCGCAGAAATCTCCTGGCCTGCACTTGACAATTCTTTTAACTTTAGTGATCCATTGTTTTGGTTCTTGTTCGAGGTTTGGCATCGTTATCGTTGGATACAGTGAATTAGGACTGATTTGGCTACACCAGCAATGTCTAACAAAAAAACTGTTTTTAACCAGCTCTGGCTAAGCCAAGAGCATTTTCCTGAATCCTCATACTGGATCAGTGGCGTTGAAAGTAATAAATTGCAGGCATTTTGTAAAGTATGCAAAAAAATTATAAACCTAAGTAATATGGGAAAGCAAGCATTAGCTTCCCATGCAAAAGGACCAACTCATATCAAAACTCTTGAAACTTTGACAAATCAACGCTCTCTGTTGACTTTTTTCTCAAAAAAGTCAAGTGATCCATGTTCATCGAGCTCCCCTGTTTCAACAGAATCTCTGGCACACAAAGACATTCTACCTAATGGTGATTCGCCTGGTTGCTCGAAGTGTTTTTCTGTTTTATCTGAAATCCTAAAGCCGCAGAAGAAAGCTGTTGCCAAAAGTGAAATTAGTGTAGTGCCTCGAAGAAACCATAACACTTTTGTTATAAAAGATGATATAACTAAGGCGGAAGTAATTTGGGCTATGCAAGTTGCTTACAAAAAAAGTCTTTAAATTCGTGCAATAATTTAAGTACAATTTTTCAGTTTATGTTTCCCGAGTGTTCCATTGCCAATGCCTTTACCCTTGGTGGAGACAAGGCTGCATACTTCATTGTGCATGGCTTGGCTCCATTCTTTCATAATAATTTACTGGACCGCCTAAAATCATGTAACAACTTTGTAATTTGTTTTGATGAGGCATTGAATAAAGTTATTCAAAGAGGACAGATGGACATTGTAATTAGATTCTGGGACAAGGAAAATCATAAAGTCATCAGTCGTTACTTAAACAGTGTGTTTTTCGATAGGAGCACTGCTGAAGAATTACTGAAGCATTTTCTGGATGGTATTTCTCCTCTTCCACTCTCTAAGTTGATACAAGTGTCAATGGATGGCCCAAATGTCAATTTAAAGTTTATAACACTTCTTCAGGAACACCTCAAATCTGTAACAGACAATGAAGTATGTAGTTTGCTAAATCTGGGAACATGTGGGCTTCATGTTGTTCATGGTTCCTTGAGAACAGGAGTAGAGTCTGTTGATTGGGATATAAGTAGCTTATTACGTCACATGTACTACCTGTTCACTGACTCTCCAGCTCGTCGAGCATTGTTCACCCAGTTGACAGGGTGTACAACTTTTCCATTGAAGTTCTGTGGTGTGCGTTGGTTAGAGAATGCGAAGTGCTTTCAAAGGGCATTACAAATTTGGGACCATGTTATTAAGTTTCTCAAAGAAGCAAAACTTCCTAAAACAAAACCTGTAGAGACACTGAAAAGAGCAGCCTGTGATCCATTCCTAAAGTGTAAACTAGCGTTCTGCAAGACAATTGCAGATGAATGTCAGCCTTTCCTGCAACGGTTCCAGACATCAAAACCAATGACTCCATATCTTTTTGAAGCTGTAGAGAAACTTCTAAGATACCTTATGAATCGTTGTGTGAAACCTGATCTTATGAAGTGCACGGGTCCAAAGTTACTGTCTATTGACACAAAAAAATCAGAAAATTTGATCCTTAGCAAAAATATTGATATAGGATTTGCAACAAAACGTTTGTTAGGAGAAACTGCGATCACAGTAACAGAAAGACAAAAATTAGAATTTATACATGAGTGCCGCAGTATGTTAACCACCATGATTGCAAAACTACAAGAAAAAAGTCCCTTAAAACAGAAAGCTGTGAGAGGTTTGTCTTCATTGGATCCTTGTGTTATTCAACATTCACCTCAACTGGCCCAGAAGAGATTTTCTTTTCTTTTGGAGGAACTCAACCATGCCAACATCATAAATGATGTTCTGGCTGAAAATGCCAAGAAAGAATACTTGCATTTTTGCAACCTCAAAAAATCTGAGCTTCAAGAAATATTTCGTCCTTGTGATCAGTTTAGTGATGAAGTAGGACTTGACACTATTTATGGTAGCTTTCTAATAGGAGAAGCAAACTACAAACATCTTTGGGAAGTAATAAAGATTTGCCTTGTCTTGTCGCATGGGAATGCAACTGTTGAAGGTGGTTTTTCAGTCAATAAATCTTTACTGGTTGAAAATATGCATGAAAAAACAGTCACTGCACAGCGTCACATTCATGATGAGATACAAGAAGCAGGAGGGATTAAAAACATACACATTAGCAAAAAGATGTTGGATTACGTGAGAGGTGCTCGGAAACGCTATCATGAATATTTGGAGATGAAGAAGCAGGAAAGAAGTGAAGAAGACAAGAATAAGGCAGAAAAGAGGAAATTAGATAAGTTAAAGATTTAGAAGGAAAAATAAAAAATAAATAAAAATGATGGCAACTGAAGAGAAACGAGAAGCAATAGAAGTGGAGTTGCAAGAACTGAAGAAGAAGCAAGCTTCACTTTATTAAATATACCATAGTATCTTATTGTATGACTTTTGATAATTTTAATAAAAAGAAAATTGACTTGAGACATGAATAATATGAAAGCAGACACAGTTCCTCCTGTTGTGAGCTATTCAGTTCAGGATATGTACAGTTTAGGTAAAATAAGACTGTAATGATACCAAACTTTTTAGTATGTTCTTAGTGACATGTTATTTAGTACTTACGTATTTCTGCACATGATACCAAAGTGATTCAAGTGTGTTACAACTTTTTGATAGAGTTAGACATATTTTATTATTTTTCCATCATTTTCCCTGAACTGATTGGCGAGACGTCTGCTTTTTTATTCTTCCATGAGAGGTGAGGCAAGGTCGACCGTAGAGGAGGAGGAGGCCGAAATAAATGTATTTAAATTATTATTTTCACATGTATAGTATCGTAAAGTTATAGTAGAAATTTTATGAGAAATTGGTCAGGGAACGGTAAAATAGTCAGCGAAAAGTCAGGGAGAATTTTTTTTTTTACAATTACTGTAGGAATCCTGTATTGTTGACTATAAAGTAAAATAATTTGCGTAGTATAATTGGGTAAAGTTAAGGCATCAAATACTAAGAAACCTGATTCAGTCTTTAAAGCTTGTTTATACCTCTGAGGAGAGGCACGTGGGTCGCTGCCAAGTCAAATCCTGCTTGACGGGACTGTACTAATGAATTGTTTCCTCTCATTCATTATACAACTTGGTTCTTCAATTCAATACACAATTATTTGCTCACTACTTTATTGTGTATGTGATTGGTAAAATGGTTAGAAAGGGGCGGTGGGGGCAGTTTAATGGTACAGTCCCATCAAGCCTGGTTTGCCCTGGGTTGCGAGAAACTTCTGGTATATTTATACCTTTATACATTTGATAATGTAACTGCAACAACAGAATAAATGGAAACGAAGTGCGAACTTCCCAACTTGAGACATCAAGAGAACATTAATTACATAAACACGTTTGAAATTATTTCATATGAATATAAAAAGAGTGAATGTTCCTTCATGCTAGACTCTGGACTAGAAGGTAGTTAGGTCGCTTCTGTCCCGAGCCGTGAGCGAGGGCTACACGCGAAATGGCGCTGTACCGAGCTGTAAAAAGGGCACAACTCAAGTCACCGGAACCGAGCGCTCCGACAAACCTCGACCGACTTCCTCTTGTATAAGAGCGCTCGCGCGTCTCCGCCGGAAGTGGCCCTGATTGGCCATCTCCTGGCGTCTCGGTGCTTCTGTGCTGGCGTGAGAGGTAGTAATGCGTCTATTGGAGCGCCCCGGCGGGTTGTCATGGCAACGGGGAGATCCCCCACTGGGGCGTAGTACGAGAAAATCATGTTGACGTTACTCTCCCCCTTTCCGGTGTCACGTGCCGCAAGGGTGTCCAAAATACAAACCGAGAGGAACTATGTTACAATATGAACCAACTGTTCACTGCTTGGGTGGCTCGTGGTTTGTTACCAGGGCTAGCTCCACTTGATGGGACTGTACTAGTAATGCACTATTTACAGTTGACTTAATGGATATTATATCTCTAGTTTTTTTGTCGCTACATCTTACTACCCGCTGGGATTGTACGCAATACGCTGATGTGTTAGGGATGAGGAAGGGTTTAATTTATAGGTGTACCCGCACTTACATGGAGGGAAAATAGAAAACCTTTTAAGAAAAACTCATCCTCAGTACACCGGACCGGGATTGGAACTCTGATCTCCCGCATCATCGCCAATCCGTCTAGTGCAAGAGTGACGCCTTAGATCAGGGGTCGCCAATCCGCCTAGTGCAATAGTGATGCCTTAGATCAGGGGTCGCCAATCCGTCTAATTCAAGAGTGATGCCTTAGATCAGGGGTCGCCAATCCGTCTATCGCGACCTTGCGGTGCTATTTTTGATGTAGTTCTTACGACAAATTAATTTTACCCTTTTCGTCAAAGAGAGTTAGTTACCTCAAGTTGGGTAAATATGTGATCTCCCGTATATGAAGGGAAACGATCCAGTTGTGGTTCGCGCCTCACTCCGACGGCTCTACCAACCTGTATCAACACCCGAGGAAGACTGTAAACTACTACAGAAGTAGCTTCATAAGTTCAATAAAACGAGGAGAGAAATTATTCACCAAAATTAAAAAAAAAAATTAGGCGAAAGGGAATGCCATTCTTTTCATTAAGTTACACGCCATGTTTTAAAAATTATATTCGACTGTCAATTTGTTTTAAGAATAAATAATCCTTGTATTTTCTATCATTACAAATGTATTATCATTTTTACAATATTTCCATCAGTCTACAATTACGAGTCCAAGCCACTAATACTGCTCTCACTCGGTGATAAAACCTCAATGATGGTCAGAACGCGAGACAGGAACATGTTAATCTGGCCAGCGCTCATACCACAGCGGGCTAGCTCAGTCCAACCATTCGTCACTATTATAAGTGATAAGTGGTAATCTGAAATAGTAACATTTTGAACTTAAAAACAGTGTCAGCAACAATATTTATAGTAAAATGATTTAAAATTAACATATTTTGGTATGGCGACCTGGCGGTCTAAGGGTAAGGTGTCAGACTTCCTTGCTTGGGGTCAGGGGTTCAATCCTCGCTCCCGGCACAGATTTATCTGATTACTAAACCCTTCCTTCACCTCTGACAAGATGTGTATTATTCACAACTTGTGAATGTGGGGAATGCCAGGCCTCCACCGTGGTTCGGATTCCACGTTAAACTGTAGGTCCTCCATTTCATCTCACAATCACCCTACCATTACACATTAGCGTAAGTGCGTATAACCCGAATGGGTAGTAAGACGCGGTGCTAATAATAATAATAATAATAATAATAATA
>CABFVZ010005127.1:19339-36296 GCA_902151445.1 Timema monikensis
TAATGTGTAATGGTAGGGTGATTGTGAGATGAAATGAAGGACCTACAGTTTAACGTGGAATCCGAACCACGGTGGAGGCCTGGCATTCCCCACATTCACAAGATGTCTTGTCAGAGGTGAAGGAAGGGTTTGGAAATCAGATAAATCTATGCCGGGACCGAGGATTGAACCCCGGCCGCCAGCATAGAAGTCTGACACCTTACCCCTAGACCACCAGGTCACCCGACAAGATAAAGATCCTGAGTTTGATTCCCGTATCCAGCATTCAACATATATACGAATGATGTAAACGTGATTCAATCAATCTCATTGATCGTGATTTATTTCCCCAGGTCTTGTATTAATTTTTTTTAGTGAAATGGTGTGGTCAGGGTTTAAATCCCGGCCAAGTGTTCTCAGGGTGACTTTTCCTAAATGGTTTCCCAAACTGCCTACACTCAAATTTGGGTGCACTTCTAAAGTATATTTTCTCCATTTGTACCCTGGTAGTGAAAATATACGAATAACCCGGACGTGTCGTAAGCCATGTTACAGAGGAGACACACACACACACACACACACTTTCTCACATACACACACACTCACAATTAATGTAAATATACTTGGTGATACGGTGGTCCAAGCGTCACTCTCGTAATCGACTGGAATTGCCAATGACGGGGAGATCACGGTTCGATTCCTGGTTGGGTGTACCGAGGGTGGTTTTCCCATAGTGGTTTATCACTCTCTCTCCACGCAAATGCGGATAGATTCCTCTTTATTCAACCTCCCTCACCCCAACATTTTAGCGTAACTAGTACATAGGTGTATAATCCGGACGGGTAGTAAGACTTGATGATAAAATAAAAGTTATGCTAAAACGGTCCCAAACACGCTAAACGTGTCATAATTTTGTCCTGGACACGTGATCCAAGTCCCTATTTTTTGTTGTTGGGTGTTGACCATCCAGAAGTTAATATTGAAACAGTTGCCCCTTGTTGACCTGTATTCCTAGAATTTGCCTCTCGTGTCAAGCAACCATCGGCTCAAAATGGCGACTATGTGCACCCCCTCCCCATTATCGGCACGAAAGGTTTGCTCTTCAAGGAAGGAGATTGTAAACCCGCAAGTATTTATTATCATCATAATCATCATCACCACCTGACGGTTAACCAAACCTACTCTTAAATAAAATTAATGTGACCACACAATCTTACTAACTATACTGGTACATAATAGTTTGGAACAAACTTTTCAACAAATAGGTTACCAGGAGGCTACCCCTTAGTAAATTTTCCTCAATAAAACAAATAGGCCTATATTATTTTGATAATCATATAAAACACTTTTCATACATAGGTTTAGAACAAAATGGTTAATGCTATTTTAAAAATAACTTAAAAACTCGGACGTCTTAAATCAGTTATTTCAGAAAAATAAGTAGGCCTATACAGTGCTATTTAACATGTAAAACACAAAATGATTTCATAAGGTCAAAAATCAGGGCGTTTTTTCGAATCTTGATTCTAGCCTTAAAATTAAGGGTAGTTTTATAATGACTGATTTTTGACAATTTCTAATGTTCATAAATAGCTATAGCTATTTTGTTCAAGATATATATATCTAGGGAGTCTTTTAAATGACAACTATTAAAACAGTGTTCCTGTTTTTCGGAGAAAATTTCACTAGAAGGTTGTCTTTTTGATGGCCAGTTTTTCAAAATTTTGCTACATAATATGATAAACTATTTGCGACTTGTCTCGTACCATTTATTTGTCTGCGTTTGTTCTGAGCTCTGGTTGTTGTGTGTTGCACTCGTATCAATCTATGAAACAAAACTTCAGATTAAAATAGAACAATGTTTATCCTCGAACTTGTGTTTGTTAATATTGTCTTCGCTCTTTCTCATTTAGCTGTTGCCAAATCTTCTCGCTTTAAGTTATGTCTTAGGTGGTGTGCTGGGGTAAGGAGTTACTGGCAACATCGACCAACCAGCGTTGCCAAACTTTCTTATATTTGAGGGGAGATTGACCACACGAAAACAAGAGAATGACAACGCTGTTTCCCTAATAGTAACCATGCAGCTACCTCAGAGATGATACCCAGTGTAGTATACCACTGAGAAATTGGGCCTTTCGCTAAGTGCTAAATTAACGGTCTAGGGTCTGGGGATTGTGATTTTAGTATATCCAAGCTAAAATAAATTGTTAACAACTCGTATTTAAAAATAGGTTTGTTATTTTATTTTATATATTTGTTACTAATCAAAATAATTATCTTTCCACGAATGTCTGTGTAACGTTATGGAATAAACATTACAAAAAGACTTACCATTTGAAGAACTTGGCTGTGTTCCTGGATCAAGGACCAAGGACAATCTAACCGAGTCTGCCACTAGAAGTGACTGTGTGTTAGTGTAACAACAAAAACATACTGACGCGGCAGAAGATATACATATAGACTAATATGATTTCATGAAGTTCTTGTCTGACGCTGGCTCAGTGAAGCCACGACTTTGCCCTAAGTACAGATGCGTTCCAAATGTTTTCTTACATTAGCTCTTCATAGCTATTTATGGTTATATTAACTTGTTTTATATAATACAGTGTATCAATTTTTGACGTGAAAGTAAAATTGCCGTTACCTAGAAAGTTGTTTTTCTTATTTGGGTGACGTCATTCCAAAACAAAATAATCAAGTGGAGGCTAGCTTTATTCGGGACGAGAGTATCAAAGAATATTGCCCCTGGGTTCGGCAACCCTCTCAACACACACCACCACAAGTACTTTTCTTCCAGCAATTAACTCGACTGCCCATTCGTCAGACCACTTAATTACCAGGGTAATTAGCGCCCCTATAAATACCACAAGCAAACAAGCCTCGGTGGAGGGTATATTTATTACCACTGCGGACCGCGACTAGCTTTTGTTTTCCTCGTTAAGAGGGTGATGCCGTAAGATTGACATATTTGTGAGCTTGTGGGGAATCTAATGTCAAGACCATCTTTGCTTTGATTCTCTGACACTTATATATTTTTAATAGCGGTGTGCTTCAAATACGAAGCGAAGCTTGAAATGTTTACTTGGATGACAGCTCAAAAAGTTACTAGAACTAGTCCCTAATATATCCCTACGCCAACAGTTGGCATCTGTCACTTTGGATAACTGTAATGAAAATGTATGGTAATATATGAATGTGATAGTTAACCACAGTAATTTTGACCAATATTATTTATATATTTATTCGAGGTCGGACACAAAGCTTATTTATCGTTTAGTTCCACTTAAAAAATAAATTCGCCGCACTTCCACAAAAGGTCTAACTAAAATAGCTTCAAAATGGCGGCCGATGAACTTAAACCATGTGGTTGAACATGACGAAAACAAGTTATTTACAATGATGCACCCACGCAGTGGATAAACATATTTTATTCAGTTAAATATTTCGCAATACGATAAAATAATTATAAAATAATGTATTATATATATAAAAAAGACAACAATATTCTCTTTTCCAATTAAATACGATGCCTATATTAAAAGGTTTTGATGTATGCACTATATAGCACACAGTCAATAACGTTCCAAAACTGGAAATAAGTACTTTTAATTATGTTTAAAATATTCTTTCAAGTTGGATCATTTTTTTATTAAAAGTAATGAAATAGTATGAGAAAACTTAAGTTTACGTTATTTTAAATATAATACATAACAGGTAATTAAAAAATTTAGCACTTAAAACAAAACAGTGATCTTTTAAAAGTGTTGGTAACCCAAAACCTAATCAAATGATTTCTGAACTGTCATCCAAGTACAAACCTATCATGAACAGACTCTACGAAACAAAGTCAAATGTGAAGTTGAAGGTCATCCTATTCTAGATAAATAGAAAGAATAGAGAGAGAGAAAAAAGCAGAATGAAATAGAGTCGCGATTAACTGGCCCGGTTCTACGTGTTAATAAATGAGTTTTAAAATAAACAAACCGGTACAGATCCAACATAAAACATTTACAGAAATATTCATTCTACGCTCCATTTTATCTCGTTCTTGCTTTGTGGCCGATGCTCTATTTCCAAAATAAAATACTGTATGGTAAAGATTTAAAAAAAATATTTCTCGTATAATTATCGCTGTTCCCCTACAATTATTACTGTCTTTCTATTTCCCATCGCTCTCAGGAAATGGGCAGATTTTATAAAAACAAAGTAAAATTTTCTGGGAGAATTAAAAAATAGGTAAACATATTATACTGAAAATTATATTCCGTACTATCCGGGCTGGAATGCCGTCACTTTAGGCCGGATAATCGCGACTCTAATGTATATTCGCTTATTCTGGTATATCTGGATGTATTTATATTTATTTATCTTCTGCATTGGACTAGTCATGGTCATTTACGAGGCACTAAATATAGGATATGTATTTATAAAAATTGAATTCAACCAAAGGAGCACAACTAAAACACACTGTAATGTTGAGAGAAATCAATCAATACTTTAGAATTAATTAATTAGAAAAGATGTTAATGAAGTTTGTAATACATTTTTAACAAATGTTAGAAAAAGAAGTTGATTTCACGAAATTGATGATTCCTCTAGTTTCGAATACTTTCTCCCTGTATCAGAAGAATTCTGCCATTAACTCAATAGTTTCGAAGGGATTCTTACATCATTATCATTTTATAAACTTTTTAACATTTATATTTTATTTCACGTTTTAATCATTCATATATGATATCTTATCAATCTTATAACACTTTTTTTCCCCAAATTTATTCTATCTGCTCTTTAAAATATCAAATAGTAATTAATCGTCTAACATATTCCACAGATCAAAATATTAAATTAATACAACGTCTCTTAGTGTTTCTCTACAAGCAAACAACATTTATTCAATTTCATGATCCTAATTTGTTAATATTTTTTAATATGTTTAAAATTATTTTAATGTGTTGTATCTCAACAAGGGATCGTTGAGCTAAAGGTTCATTTTATGACCATCATTTCTCGTTGATTTCAAATTGTAATGATTTATGTATTATTGTTCTTGTATCTCCTTACTACATTTTCACAAACGTGTTGCATAAATAAGGAATAAAAATGGAATATTATGTTTTGTTAGCTCCATACCACCAAGAACCGTCAGTATATTATATTGTTACAACTTTGGCGGGTATTTTTCTTTTTAACACAATAATGTTGGCGATACTTATTATATTATACTACTGTTTATTTTACTCACTCACCTGGCTTATCCATGCTTACATTATGACTCCGTCTGATACTGTTTAGTACCGCAGTTGTTGTACAAATGGTTATGTTAAAATATTTTATATTTAGAAAGATATTTAAAATATGTTTTTAGTATATCGAAGACTTGAATAACCCTAATTTTTAATACAGATATTGTTACTCTTAATACAGATATTGTTACTCTTAATACAGATATTGTTACTCTTAATACAGATATTGTTACTCTTAATACAGATATTGTTACTCTTAATACAGATATTGTTACTCTTAATGGTATTTTCTTAAGCACCGTGTTTTACTACTTGTTCGGGTTATAAGCACACCTACTAATTATTACGCTAGTGAGTTAGGGATTAGGAAGGTTGAATTTAGAGGAAGTGTACCTGAATTTGCGTAGAGGAAGAGTGGAAAACAGTTTAAGAAAAAAAAACCACCCTTAGTACATCTAACTGGGATTCGAATCCCGATATCCATGTCACCGGCAATCCAGTTTATTGCGAAAGTGACGCCTTAGACCATGCGACCACCTAAGCAGGTAGTTGTCTTGTTTTAGGTTTTTCAGGGTGAAGGTTTATTCTTTAGCGACGTTCCACATCTCGCCACTGAAACTCAAACATTACCAAGGGCTAACATTAACACACAACCCCCCCCCCTCCCCCCTTTCCCTTCTCGTTCCTCGGTGACGTCACGACCGGTGTTGCTAGAAAGGGAAATAACGCGACCAAAATACGACCAACGCTGTTGGCTCCGTTTTACAACGACCTTTATATTTTTCAACAGCTCGGCCTGACAGTTTCCATGGGGCAAGGGTGTGGGAGGGATTTTATTGGGCGACAGGGGACACTTTTTGCATCTGTCTGAAAAGTATTTTTCAAAATTATTTTGTCACTTGTGAGTTAATAATAGAGTTGCTATAAAATCTGAGTTTAAAATGAGAGTATCACCTCAAATAAGTATACACGTTTATTTAATATCATCCCTTGTATTATATTCTCACCCCCCTCCCCCTGATATCAATATTAGCTACTTTGTATTTGGGGTTTGATTTTAATAATAACATGTCCATTTCATTTAAAAAGAAATAATAATAATATTCTCATTTTCACATCACCTCTCAGGGCTAATTGTGCTAATGTGTTAAGAAATGAAGATGGAGAAAAATTGTACCCGCGTTTGCGTCGAGGAAGAGTGAAAAACCATTTAGGACAAATCACCCTCACTCAATACATCAGGCTGGGATTAGAACCCCGACCTCCTCGTCACCTGCAAATCATATTAAATGAGCTTTATGTCTAGACCACGTGTAATTGGGTTGATTACGTGGAATTTTTATAATCAGGGCACCTTAAAAAATACAACATATTTTAATCTGACTACAACAATATTTCGGTTGTTTTAGTTACTAGAAAATAACCCCCACAAAAATCTATCTTTACTTTCCATGGCTTATTGCTGTCCTTGGTTAGTTTGTAAGTCGTGTATTGTTATAGTAGTGTTTGGCAAAGTGTAAGGTTGGTACTTAAGAAAGGATTAGTACAATATTTTATTCAGCAAGCAGTATCTCCTGACACGGAGAGTATTCGTGGCAATTTTTCTCCTTATACTCACCTCCTTGAGGTTTGTAACAACACACATGCTTTCCTCCCAGAGGTTTGTAACAACCCACATGCTTTCCTCCTTGAGGTTTGTAACAACACACATGCTTTCCTCTCAGAGGTTTGTAACAACCCACATGCTTTCCTCTCAGAGGTTTGTAACAACCCACATGCTTTCCTCCTTGAGGTTTGTAACAACACACATGCTTTCCTCCCAGAGGTTTGTAACAACACACATGCGAGACAGCAGCAGACAACCTAGGTTTTAATATATCAACATTATTAGGCACTTCTAGATACTCAACTGTCATAATTATGACTCGGCCTCGAACCTCAGTCAACGAAACAAAATTCGATAACTTGGCAGTTGAAAGTTTGTAATTTTCTTTTTATTTGCTCCAAATTTGAGATGGAGAAGAATTTAAACAACTATCTTACAACAGTTAAAGTCTAAGACAAGTTCACAAACGTGATTTTGTCGGGTAAATGAACTACAGGAGCAATGATTGGCTACCTATTCCTGGTCACCCACTACTGATGTTGCTGTCTAAGTTTAAGTCGCTTTTGGGGAACGCACCATGTTTACAAAACACACGTCAATTCCCTTTAAAAAAAACACACACACACACACACACGAGAAAGGGCTCTGAATATAATTTGCTTGCAAATTTTGAAATCACAAATCAGAGCTCCGCCTAAAAATATGTGAAACATCCACCATCGTACGTACTCCTGGCTTGCTCCTGAATGTAGGCTACCCGCTGGTATGTCCTGCGGTCCATTCACAGACGGTTGGGGGTTGAGGGGTTACCGCGTATTACTTCCATTTCGGGCTATCCGCAGTTAACGTTATTGTTTACGCCTTTAATTTTACGTCCCGTATATAGCCTCCTGTTGGTATTCTGGGACATTGGATCGCTTTGCGACCGCCGCAGATAGGTGTCATCTTCTCTCCAACTTGGGCACCGACTTCACGTTTGATCT
The DNA here is from genome assembly GCA_902151445.1 of Timema monikensis. Classification (NCBI taxonomy): domain Eukaryota; kingdom Metazoa; phylum Arthropoda; class Insecta; order Phasmatodea; family Timematidae; genus Timema; species Timema monikensis. The sequence goes on from CABFVZ010005127.1 coordinate 27,151, forward strand.
TTATACTAACGATAGTTTTCTCCGGCATCCATCTTGTTTTCTATACACCTCTATCCCCGTATTCCTCGTTCGATCTGCGAAAAGGACCCCCCCGGGTTCTGATCCAGGTCATGTTGAAGGCAGGCGTGTGCACAGGGTAAGTTGGGGTGGGGGTTAAGGCTCCCATCCGCCCCTTGAATCCATAGAAAGGCCCTATTGGTAATTTCGATTTGGTATGTAATTTATTCAAAATTTCATATAAATGTGCATATTCGAACATTATCTTTGCGCAATCCTTTGTCTAAACTGGGTTTATATTCATGCGTAACGAATAACGAATACATAGCACACAATGAGCCTAAAGTTGAAACACACAACTTTCATTGGTAGCGTTCACAACCGGAACATAGTGAATATTGCACAATACCTAAAGTGGGTTTAACTTGAGATTTTTACGCATAGACCTGACTTTAGACACATCAGCCAATGAAAATGTGAGTAGAGATTTTAGCCAAGGAAACGCCAGTATACAAGCAGGCAAAATTAATTATATTCTGTATTCACGTTCATGTTTGAAATGTCCTGTGGTAGCCATACTTGTTTGCAATGTCTGTCATTCACGAATTTTCTTTGTTTTAGCGTCAATGACTATGATTCAGATAATTAGCTAAATTAGGTTAGCTTTATGTTTCAAAACATGCACGTTGTTTTTTGATTTAGCCCCTAAGATAACTATTTTTAGAGGCCCAATATACTTGAGATGAAGAGCCGCTTAGAATAAGAAGCTTTCAACAAGAAGAGTTTACTGCTAACCAGCAAGTTGAGTTTGGAACTAATGAAATGCTACATTTGGAGCATCACGCTGTATGGAGCAGAAACTTGGACTGTCAGGAAAATGGAAAAGAAATACTTGAAGAGCTTTGAAATGTGGAGCTGGAGAAGACTTGAGAATATAAGGGTGGACAGACAGGGGGACAAATGAAGTCCTGAGAAGAGCGGGTGAAAAGAGAACCATTTTGGATGTGATTCTTTGGTGCAAAGTAAAATGGATTTTAGGAAGGATTTAAATATTGGACGTGAAGGAAAGAAGAACATTCTGGGAGCTGCAGGAGGAGGCAGAGGACAGGGCGCATTGACGGTCAAGGTTCACTGACAAAAGGAATTGACCTGTCGTAACACAGAACCCCTATTAATAATATATATGTTTATAATTCGAAAAAATTATAAGGGTTTGTTTAAAATTATAAATTTTTATCTTTTAATTCATACAAACACAAACCATTAAATGAAAAGGATTTTGTTTTTATTTGGTATCATTAACTATTATCCAACCCGCTTTGGTGGTCGCGTGGTCTAAGGTGTCACTCTTGGAATATTCAGGACTGACAGTGACCAGGAGATTGGGGTTTGAATCCCGGTCGGTTCTACTGAGGTTTTTTCCTATCGGTTTTTCCACTCTCCCTCCACATGTACCGTTCTACACCTCCACTTCTAATAGCTAGAGGCCACTACCAGCCTAAAAGAGGGTGGACTGGAACTAAGGAAATCAAAATAACAAAAAATAGGAACAATTGCAAGTCTAAAGAAAAATTTGAATTATTTATTCAAGGTTAAACAATAGAGGTAAATAAAAAATACATGGCTTCACAAGGCAAACTGAAAAATGTTGAAAAACACATAAATATGGCAGAGACTGCACTTGCGCTGTACATTTGAGAATATATTTCACAATCTCAAAGTAATTTATTCATTTAGATGAATTACTCTGAAAGAGACCCAATAACAATCAAAAATTGTGAATATAATAATAAAGAGCTTAAAGAGCCTCTTTTAAAATGTTAACAAACCGTCTGAAACACCATTGTGAATTCCGACTAAACAAATTTAAATTTTAAGATTAAATCTAAATTTACATATCAATTCTGATCAAAATAAATTACACAAAGGTTTGACTTCTCGACATAATTCAAACTTCTGTGGGACTATTACTTCCACCACCTTTGAATTAATCGAGAAGATTCCAACTTGTTAATATTTAACATTATAATAGAAAACAAAGCGAGCTACAATATAATACTGGTAATTTCTCACTAAACGAATCGTTAAATGCTAAAGTTATAACTTATAAACCAACAAAAATGAATTACTTTTATAGTTTCTTCAAATAAAATACGTCTACAAAATACTACCTATAATAGAAACATGATCAAATTTTAAAGTTCAAATAATTATATTTAAACTAAATATTACAAGATACAAAAAGATTCAAAAGATGGCTAGGCTACCTATTAACTTCTCTAGAAATTACAAAGAGACTATTGCCCAAGCGGCAAAAAGGAAACATTAAGTGTTTCATAAAACAAATTTACTTTAAAAAATTAAATCTTCTAGTGAGAAATTGCCGACACCTAATTTGAACGATTATAACCACACAATTAAAGTGTTCAAACACTCAAACCCAATAGATCATTTAAATTTTAAATATTTAATAAAATATATAGAGTTTATATATTGCCATCCTGGAACGCTTATGTCCAAGTCCATACCAGAACTTCTCGTGGAAGTGTTGGATATAATATAGTCCATACCAAGACTTCTCGTGGCAGTGTCGGATGTAATAGTCAACATTGCTAGCTCAGCGCCAGCTATATATAGGTCTAGTTGAAGGCTAAAGAGGTGGGAGATTTTCGTATTAAAAATACAACCCCACGATGTGAACACGTACAAACAGTATGCCTCTTTTGTTAGAAGTTGCCAACACTTGGCACATCAAGTCACGTAGGCTGAACCTCTGGTTAGTTGCAGTTAAAACTTGGCACGTTCTCAAGTTACGTAGGCCAGATATCTGGAGAGTCAGCAGTTAAAACTTGGCACGCCATCAAGTCACGTAGGCTGAACCTCTGGTCAGTTGCCGTTAAAACTTGGCATGTTCTCAAGTTACGTAGGCCGGATACCTGGTGAGTTGACCGTTTAAGATTCTGATTGGCCCGTTTGTCGGCTGGCAGGGCCAATCAGCGCATTTCTGGATCCCCCTATTGAAATATCTGGTTGCTACATACTTCATAGCTTGTTAGGACTTCCTTTCTTTATAGACATCGGAGTGAACAGGTTGGTCGTGGAACTCGTGCTAAGCCAGATGATACAATGAGTGAGTAAAACATATTGTAGACATAGTAAGTTTTGTAAATCTATGGAACTGCAGGTTGTCTATGAGTATTGGATTATTTTGGGCGAGTAGGACTAATGTAGCATTAGCTAGTATTGCTAATGTTATACACAAAATTATGGGTAGGCCCTACACTTCCTCTAAATTCAACCTTCCTCATCCCTGACACATTGATATAATTAGTATATAACACTAACGGGTAGTAATATACGGTGCTAAAAGAATAATTTTAAACTGTTGCAGCCAACACGTTTATTTTTCTACCGGTTTCCGGACGAGATGTCTGGTCCTGTTTGTTGGTCAAATGGTTCATGTTTTCGTTTTTAAACAGTTTTGTACTCTACTTAATACCATTCCATTGCCTCACTCCTACACCCTCAAGGGACTGTGGGTGGATACAGGTTAAGTGGGGGTTGTATCCATAATTCATTAGTAACCTGTAAATTCACCCCTGTACCCCCTGGCGTGAATTCCCCATCTAAAATAAACCAAGCAGGGGTGGTACTAACCCTTGAATGTAATGTATCAAGAGGCTGCCAAGACAGCGGAGGGAATACAGCATGCTTACTTTCCAATACACATCTCCCCGCCAGGATCGCTGGTGTTTTACTTCCTAGTACATATCTCCCCGCCAGGATCGCTGGTGTTTTACTTCCTGATAAACATATTTCTGACAGCCACTAACCTGGGTTAAGATAGAAGCGAAGAGATCGCGAGTTAAGGCCATTCATTTTACAATTTTGGTAGTAAAATAATTTTTGGACAAAAGAAATTAAATATTGCCCCAGTAAATTGTCTTAGTTTAATTCAATACACTTGATAAAATCACCAATTGTTGTATATCTGCCATGGGAACTGAACAGAAACTTTTTAGATTAGAGAAAAAGATTCTTATCAAATGTCAATCTAGGAAGTAATAGGATTGTAAAAGTGTGTAAATGTATAGTAACAGAGAAAGCTCTGGGACAAGCCAAGGATATAATACATACAGTATTGGAATGTTTAGATATGTATGCGGTAATTTTCGAAACACGAAGCAGAAGAGCATAAGCCAGGGTTTCTAGATATGTGACATATTTGTCTTCATTCATTCTTGCGTCAAGAGTTTAATTGGGGACTGTGGAAATAACAAGATATTTTATTTATATCCTTGGTTTAAGCTTACTTTTGTGTGTCTAGAAAACGTGGGAAAAGGCGGGAATTTCCAGCCCGAGAGAGTGCAGTATTCTCAAATCGAGATTGAAACATATGAGGCCTACGTACTGTACCTAGTTAGAAGTTGGAAATACCTTACAAGTTGATAACTAGCTAGCTGCGATGTGTGCGTCTATAATGGAGAGTGGGGAGGGGGGCAAACAACAGCTGAACAAGGAATTCCGGACTGTCGGAGATATATTTACCCGGAGCTCTCGGCCTTCCACAACCCGTCTACAGACACGCCAAGGAAACATGTTTACTCCCTCTCCACCCTCTCTAGTTCCCCCAGACACCCCATTCCTCTAGGTGGAGCGCCTGCCAAACTAATTTAAGGGGTCTGTGCTTGATTCCCGCCAAGGACTTAAACATATTTATTTTTACAATTTTCGTTACGTCCAACCCGCGCCGGTGTGGGACCAAGGAAAACCGGGAATCGTCAGGGAATTTGATCGCGAAACAGGGAAAACCGGGAATCGTCAGGGAATTTGATCGCGAAACAGGAAAAACCGGGAATCGTCAGGGAATTTGATCGCGAAACAGGGAAATCGGGAATCGTCAAGGTATTTGATCGCGAAACAGGAAAACCGGGAATCGTCAGGGAATTTGATCGCGAAACAGGGAAAACAGGGAATCGTCAGGGTATTTGATCGCAAAACAGGGAAAACCGGGAATCGTCAGGGAATTTGATCGCGAAACAGGGAAAATTAGCCACTCTCAATATTAAATCAAAACAAGATAAGATAAATTTAAAGATTTTAGTGGTTATTTCATTTCCAACAATTTAAACTAATAATTAATTTCGTACGCCCGCTTCGGTGGCCACATGGTCTAAGACGCTACTCTAGCAGAAGACTAGACTGCCGATAGCGGAGAGATCGAGGTTCGATTCTCGATCAGGCGTACTGAGGGTGGTTTAAAATAATAGTTCCTCACTTTCCCTACACGAAAATGTGGGTACACTTCCTCTAAATATAACCTTCCTCATCCCTAAAACTACACCTTTAATTAATACATAAGCGTATAACCTGAACGGGTAGTAAGACGCGGTGCTAAAAAAAACCTTCGGACACGCGTTTCTTTGATTATTTTCTTCACCTTAACCCAGGTCAAATCATGCGCATGCGCAGAAACTGTGTTTAGGATTGTGTGTAACGGGAGTTCCAATCAACCACCGGGCTGCACAGTAGGATCACGACCTTCCAACCTAAACAACAGCAGACCTACAGCTAGGAACTGACGTGTCCACCAGACGATCAAACACTGAAAGTGTCAACAAAGTTGGACACACACACGCGTGACGTCATCCGCCAGTTTCCGGTCCGGACCGTACTGCTCCAGTTAAACGGCCCTTCCTGTCGATGGACCTACAGCATTCTGTGACCGCTCCCCTTTTATTGCAACGCCTGGACGAGTCATGCGCATGCGCGGTGTCTACTAGAACAACCATGTTTAGTACCAGTACAGCCTGTCAACGACGTGAACGATCAAATCCAAGGGAATAGGACGTGGAGGATGAATTCAGATATAGCCTAAACAAGACGGTTACATTCCGGCTTAGATAGGATCGATGGAACAGCTATTAAATCTACTTTCAAGTGCTCATACGTCAAGTAATATGACCTGCAGCTGGCATTTTTGATATATATTATCTAAAAAGGTTCTTACCAACTTGTGGTCAAAATTGATAACATTTAAATATGTTAGTCTATTATTATTGTTATTTTATATGTATTGATACTATCCTTCTAAAGTGACGGCTGAAGATCAAATGATTTGACGTATGACTACATGAAAGTAGATCTAGTAACTGTTCTAGGTGCCAGATAAGTTTCTTCCTATGAACATTGGACTGTAACTTAATGGAATATTTTAATATTAAATCCTCTCTAGGAGCTCAGATGGTTAACAAAGCTACACGTTCTAAAACTTAAAGGAAAGAAATATAGAAATACACTTCCTTAAGCTCTTGAAAACAAATTTATTGGAAATCTGCTGTAGAGGGGAAGATAAGTATATTATAATATTACCAACATCAAGTCTTTCTATTTGACTTTCTGCATCAATGTTGCCAACACGGAGAAAGAAAGAAAGAAAAAAGTTAATTCCCCACAAAATTCTTCGGAACTATACCGCATGAATTAACTTAAATAAAAAACTGGTTCTTATCAGAAAGTTGTTTTAAATTAGTTTATCACAGCTATTTTTGTTTTTATTAGTTTTTTACTAATTCCCGGACTCAAAAAGTTGAGTTTTATAATTGTCATGTATGTCTGTAACTGGGACCACAGCTGAAAATATTTAAATTATCTCGTTCAAACTTTATATTTAGATGTTATGTGGTCGTACATGGGACGATTAAAAAAAAAAAAAATTTGTTCCTGATTTTTGAAAATTCATCATTTTTCAAAAATTATGCTAAGGATTTGATTTTACAAAATGGGTATCTGGGAAGTGTTTGACATGACAAATAAAACTGTACTTGTTTTTTTGTGGGAAGGGGGTGGGGGTTAATTGTTTAAGAATAGTTTACTGTTGACTAATTTTTGAAAATTTGAAATTTTCTGAAAATAGTTCTAAAGTTTTGGTTTTCAAAATGGCTATCTTGGGAGTGTTTGACTTGATAAATGCATGTTTCTTTTTTATGTATAAAAATCATTTAAGTGGAAGTTTACTGATATTTCCAGGGTGACCTGGTGGTCTAGGGGTAAGGTGTCAAGACTTCTGTGCTGGGGTCCGGGGTTCAATCCTCGGTCCCGGCACAGATTTATCTGATTACCAAACCCTTCCTTCACCTCTGACAAGACATCTTGTGAATGTGGGGAATGCCAGGCCTCCACCGTGGTTCGGATTCCACGTTAAACTGTAGGTCCTCTATTTCATCTCACATTCACCCTTCCATTACACATTAGCGTAAGTGTGTATAACCCGAACGGGTAGTAAGACGCGGTGCTAATAATAATAATTTACTGATATTTTAAAACGTCACTATGAGAAATCTATGTCCAATGTGTCGTAACGTTTATTTTAAAACTTTTAGTTATCCTATCGTCGAACAGTTTTATCAACCGTGTTAGTAGTATTTATTATGTCACCAGTCAGGACCTGCTATTTAAAATGTTTTATTTTAGTTGCCAGATTAAAGGCGAGGTCTTTTTTTTTTTTTTTTTGTTACAAAAATAAAATATTAAGTTCTATAAAGATCGCAGCTTACACGACTAAATTAGATCCTATAATAGTCCGGGACTAGAGAGAATGAATACGCCTCAGAACATTTTCCCACCAAAACTTCTTGGGAAAACTTTCTAATTAAGACTTGGCGCCCGACCTACACATCAGATGAGTATTTTTTTTTTTATTATACGCCTTCTTCGCTTTTAACAAAATAAGGTGTTCAAAATTCATTTCAACTTTTGACCGTGTTCCCTTTTGTACGTCTGGTTTAGAAAGTTGTGTTGGGCACCAAACTAGTGGCTGAGTGTTGTCATTTCGTCTCAGTAATAATATTAAGCTGGTGGACTATCGGTGTGGAAAAATAAGGGGTAGATGAATGAATCCAATTTCAAATTAAAAGTTGTTCGTGCTTGTTTTAAAATCTAATTACATCTTAGTTGTTTTGATTATCACTTTGGCTGCTGAATATGNACGCCTTCTTCGCTTTTAACAAAATAAGGTGTTCAAAATTCATTTCAACTTTTGACCGTGTTCCCTTTTGTACGTCTGGTTTAGAAAGTTGTGTTGGGCACCAAACTAGTGGCTGAGTGTTGTCATTTCGTCTCAGTAATAATATTAAGCTGGTGGACTATCGGTGTGGAAAAATAAGGGGTAGATGAATGAATCCAATTTCAAATTAAAAGTTGTTCGTGCTTGTTTTAAAATCTAATTACATCTTAGTTGTTTTGATTATCACTTTGGCTGCTGAATATGGATAAGCTTGGTATTCATTGAGAGTGAAATATTTATCAAGTTAAAATATAAAACTAATTATTCTAGATTATTATTAATATCATCATTATTATGGTTTTAGCATTGAATCTCACCACACGTTCGAGTGATACCTACTAATAGCGCTAGTGTTTTAAGGATGAGGAAAGTTATATTTAGAGTAAGTGTACACGCATTTGGGTGGATCGAGAGTGGAAAATTATTTAGGGAAAAAAACACTCATTATAACCGACCAGGATTCTAAACTAACCCCAATCTCCCCGGTATAGGAAGGAAGTCCAGTCTATTACGAGAGTGACGCCTTAGACCATCAGACCACCGAAGCGGGTAGTATTATATATATTTTTTAGATGATGTTACTAGCGTCTGTCTCGAAATTAGTTGTACCTCACCGTCCTTCGCGCCACTTAATCTAGCGGGTACTCGAACCACGGTCTCTTAGAGAGGGTTGCTCCTTACTCAGGTCATTTTATTGTACAAGATATTGTCCGTGCCTTAGCTTGGTAAAGAGCGCGTTCGTCCCGGGTTCGGTTCCTGGTATGGCAAAAAAAAAAGTATCATTCGTGAAATGTGGGTTTTTCCCTTTCACAGTGATGAATTAACATCCGGAGCAGCTCAGTTTGTTATATATGTTTTAGATTTAAGCTAGTTTGTAAGTCATGTCGATTTAGAAAGTGAACATTAAATACTTGGAATAAAAACTTATTTTAATAACATATTTTTGTTTACCTCTTGTCAGTTATTTTTTTCTCGATAAAAACCAAGCAAGCCCCTTGTGGGGTCGGATGAATTTAGACTATGTCAAGGATAGCCCCTGTGGGGTCGGATGAATTTAGACTATGTCAAGGATAGCTCCTGTGGG
>CABFVZ010005128.1:0-16773 GCA_902151445.1 Timema monikensis
TGTGAACTAAGTGCACATCTCTCTATCTTCCGGCACTTACTGACATTGAATGTTTACGGTGTGAACTAAGTGCACATCTCTCTATCTTTCTCTCGATCTCCCCGTCCTCGGCAGTCTATCTCATCATGAAACTCGCGTTTTAGCCAACTATGCCACCGGGGCACAGAGAAGGATTTCCTTGTCTGTGCACCGGGGTAAGTCACATTTAAATGAGTGTTTGGAAAGTATCCCTTGTGCCTGGTAGATAACACTAGACAATAACACATAGCTTCACAATTAAACATTGCTAGCACGTACAAGATAAACAACTTGACAAAGCTAACAACCCCCAAGAATATGCTTGCTCTAATATTCGCTTGTCTAAAGTGTGAAAACAATGAAAACAAGATAACAACACGGATATGTCAACCTTACTTCGGAACCGTTTGGAAAACTGCTCAATCGAAAAGCCTGTTTAGAAAATAATATTCAAATTAGTATTTACACTTTTTTTTAATATACCGTTAGATTATAGTAATTTTGATTATATTTCGTAAATGTAAAATGTTATCAAATAAAATTATATCCCAGTGTTCAAATTTTGGTGAACCTAAAACTAAAACTTATTTAAAAATCTAATAGAATAAAATGTAAAGTCTTATATTCCAATTACTTATGAAGTTTTTCAATAAATGGAATGGAAAACGACTTAAAGTAAAATATTATAACATACCGTGAAGTTTGGCTCCTAAGTTTACTTTATATTAAGGTCATATCTGATACGAACAATTTTAAAGTGTGTTCAGTCCACCACGCAAAGCACATTTGAGAGAAAATATAAAATAAATAACAGCTAATATTAAATAAAAATAACTTAATTTATATTAAATCTATCAAAAGCGGCAGAAACTAATAACATTAATTGACACGTTAGTAGGCTACTTGAGAACATGTTTTGAACCGTTTCTAACTGGCAGATGAGTGTTCACCAACCATAGCTAGCAGTTACAATCAGCAAAGACTGATCAGACTCTTGCTCTATATTATTATAGTTTTGACAATTTGGAACATCCTTAATTCCCATTTCACTATCGCCTTACTTATAAAAATAAAATATTTAGCACTAATTTTGTTATTTGGAGTGTTTCCGGCCAAATCAGTTTTTACCTCCCTATAAGGTTTCTTCTAATTGTATGTGGCATACAATACAATACTAATTGAGTGCCAGCTGATTTTAATCTAAAATAAATGGTACGGAACTCCACACGGACTTTCTCGCTCTATTGTTTAAAAATGGAGGTATTTACCCAAAACTCTTAATATTTGTGAAAAGAAATATTAAACATTAGCAAACCAAACAGAAATTGCACTATACTTATATAAAACTTTTTTTTAGTCTTGGTTTTAAATTTTATAATTTTGTTTTTAAAGAATTAATGTCCTCATTTGAATGTTTGGACCGATAATAAAGATCAATGTTGAGTCCACAAGGGTCAACACTTCGTATTAAAATTTCAACTTCGTGTTAAAATTTTCGACATTTTATTAGGTGTTGCAAATCTTCATGCCATTGCATTGCTATTAAATTCCTCATTTAAAATTTTGAACAATAAAAATGTAAATATTGACTAATGAGTCTAAAATAGAGATAGTTCATTGTTGTACAAACAATTCTCCTAAGAGGTTTAAGGAAAAACAACATAAACTTTTAGAGACTAACTTATATTTAATTACTCTATGGCAATGGAGAATTAGTACGTTAACTTAAGTAGTATTTCTTTACAAATAAAGCTCAGAAAATTGTATTAATATATTTGCCAATATCTCAGAAACAGTTGATTTTATAAAATGTATTTCATATAAAAGTTTTTTATTTTTAATAGTACTACAATTTTGCAATGAAAAGTTATTTGATATATCAAATAGTTGCGGGGATACGGAAGATTCTACTTCTGTAAGGTATAATAAAAGTCATTTTCATGGGAAAATGAAAATAGCCAGTTTATCTTACTCAACACCTAGATACAAATTGCAATCAAAATTGTTGGAGTCAAGTTTGAGAAAATCTATTTCTTTCTCTTTTCGCCCGTTCTTAAACTACTCTTAATTTTAAGTCTAAACAGACACAGGCAGACGGCGTTGCAAAAACCACTTTTTAGGGTTCGGAGGGTCATGAGACGTCGACATACATCAACATTTCAGGCTAGATTTTTTTTACGCTCGCAATACTTTACCTTTTTTGTTCGAAAAGTTTAAATATATATATATATATATATATATATATATTTGCGTATAGCTTGAAAGTTATTGGTTTTATAAAAATAAGCTTCAATTAAATATCTGTATTATAAATATACCCACATATTTGTAATCATAAGTGATTTCATATCTCATATAGTTTAAGAGATATTATTTAAAAAAAAGATAATTTATGCATCAGACCGAAGCACTTAAAGCCATTTGCCGAAATATTGAGAGAATTCATTTTGTTTGGAATATCTATAAATATTTATAAATGAAATTTAATCAAAATGGTTAGAGACGATTTTGAGAAAATCAACCTTTTCTCTTTTTGTTCTACAGTAAACTGCCCTTAATTTTAGGATTGGATAGCCAATTCCAAAAACCCCTCAGGGCAACCTTATTAAAACCCTAGATACCCGATCGGTAAAATAGTTTAGGCTCTAGTTGTTGGTACAGACAGACAGACAGATGGAAATTCAAAAACAACTTTTTCGGATTTGGGGGCGTCATGAATTCTCGACATTCATCAAAATTTCGAGTTCAATTTTTTTGACGATCACAATACTTTCTCTACCTGTAAGATAGCGAGAAAGTAAAAACAATGACGGAATTTTTGTTAACGATCTTGAAAACATCCATATATAAAATTTCTTGAAATACAAACGGGAAATCATTTTTAAGATTTTTTGGGAGACCCCTGTAAATCGAATTTCAGTGCGATCGGATGCACTTGACTTTTTTCCCACAAGATAAGCATGGGAAATTGTCAGAGCCACAGATTCAACCCCTTGTCAAAATTTTGTTTTAGCATATTTCACACCATTCTCGGGTTCTCAGAAACTCTCTACCGAATTTCAACCTTCTTGCTCCTAAGAAGGTTAGTTATAAAAATAATAAATGATTGAACTGATTTTCTTCTAAATTAATATCTAGTAGTCGTACCTGTATCCAATCAATCTTTAAGTGTGTGTTTGTATATATATAGTATTCTATTTGTAGAAGAAATGGAAAAGCAATAATAGATAAAAGGCCAAATATCCGCAAAAACTAAGATATGGAATGCATTGTTTTTAAATATTCATTAAAACACGCGTGTATAGAGAGTCTAAATAATATTTTCTTATATGAATAAAAATTGGATGGTTCTAGTGAATAATCAGATTGTATCGTATTACTAGACCTATATAATATATATATATATATAAATGCAATACTGAGGTGGAATTGTAGCCCTAACCTGCTGACCTTGTCAAACATTGTGAGTTTATCGGACACTAAACAACTGAAGGGAAGTAACGAAGACAGTGTTAATGATTTCAAAAGTTAGGCGATTTGCATTCCAAACTTGTCCATTTTTTTCCACTTCATATTCCTCCTGCAAGTAAACTAACTTATTCACACATATTTACTCAAAGGGGAGTTTACATATCTAAGCTCCATAAGGATGATTCTGGAAAAAATGGTTTGGAGGGGAAAAGTAAGATGTTATAACTAGAAAAAAATGTCACTTGAGCACTGTTCTGAAACTGGAAATAAAAATGATCACAATCTTCACTTTATATTTTTCTAGTACCGCTTCTTACTACCTGTTCAGGATATGCGCTATTCAGTTAAGGATGAGGAAAGCTGAGTTTAGTGCAAGTGTACCCGCATTTAAGTGGAAGTAGAGTGGAATACTATTTAAGAAAAACCACCCTTAGTAGACCGTGCCGGTAATTGAACCCTGACCTCCCTGTCAACAGCAGTCTAGTCTATCGCGTGACCATGCGGCCACTGAAGCAGGTGTTTGAATATTGATTCCACCCACAAACCGCTTTAGTCGTCGTCTGGTCTAAGAGAGGGGTGTCGAACCTGCAGCCCATGGGCCACATGTGGCCTGTAGACCTTTGGTCGTCGTCTGGTCTAAGAGAGGGGTGTCGAACCTGCAGCCTGTGGACCTTTGGTCGTCGTCTGGTCTAAGAGAGGGGTGTTAAACCTGCAGCCCATGGGCCACATGTGGCCTGTAGACCTTTGGTCGTCGTCTGGTCTAAGAGAGGGGTGTTAAACCTGCAGCCTGTGTACCTTTGGTCGTCGTCTGGTCTAAGAAAGAGGTGTCAAACCTGCATCCTGTGGGCCGCATGTGGCCCGAGCCATGATTATGTGCGGCCCGTGGAGCTTTGGACGAAGCAACACACAATATGGTTTGCTTCTTTTTACTTTCTCTTGAACTCTCGGATAGAGGAATATTGAGATTGGTAAAAAAAATACAACTTGACGTTTTGATAAATTTTGACGTGGTTTAAACGATTCTGTCAGTCTGTCTGTTTGTATCTCAGCCCAGAGCAGGCCGATCGAAATAAAAGCTCTAGAGTTGTCTATATTGATGGTTTTAACACATCTCCGTATCTCTTTGAAATGAGAACGAACTTTTCAATGTAGAAATTTATGATTATTAAAATAAATATTATTGTTATTGAAGTATATTTTTATAAAACCAATCATTTCTTAGATATTAGAAAATATAAATTTTTTAAAAGAGGTCTTTGAATTTGTAAATTGACTGTTATGCTCTTTGGTGGACAGAGATGTTCCACTTTTATTAATGTTTCTGTAACAGTGTATATTTTTGTATTAATATTTGTTGGTGCAATGTGATGCTCTTCTTCCCGTTATTTTTCGACAACAATGTATATTTGAAGTAACACCAAAAGTGGGATTATGAACTTTGGAAATTGTGTATTAGTGTGGAATATTTAGCAATTAAGGTCGGTGTACCAAGTTTTTCTTACGCTTTACTCGCCAGAGAATGATTCCCAGAAATTGTTCACTTTGCGCACCGAATATGTGTAATCCTTGGAATCATATAAGTGTTTTCTCTTATGAAAAGTAACCAACACCAGTGAGATCAAACAACAAACCCTTGCTGAAAATAAATGGTTTCATATTTATGAGTACAATTGTTTATAATCTTTATTTTACTGTTTTATTAATAAGGATATTAAAAAAAATTGTTTTAGATGCAGACCATGATTCAGTATTTTCAAACTTCAATGTGGCTCCTTCAGTATTTTCAATTTTAAATATAACCCCTTCACTATTTTCAAACTTCAATGTGCCCCCTTCACTATTTTCAAACTTCAATGTGCCCTCTTCAGTATTTTAAATCTTCAATGTGGCCCTTTCAGTATTTTTAAACTAAATGTCTCAGTTCCGATCCCCAGCATGGTCAAAAATATGTTATTGGTGAGATGTAGTAAATCTGTCTGTATACATCAAGTTTTGGATGGGTGCTGAAGGAGTGTAGTTTGATGGGTAATCCAACATATCGATGTGAAAGAAGCGTTTTACGTCGGTTTGGGCATGTTGAGAGGATGAGTGTAAATGGAGTGACGAAGCAAATATATGAAGGTAGAGTGTGTAGGTCAAAAGGAAGGGGTAGGACTATGTAAGACATAAGACGTAAAGATGTGGTAAACAAATTTGTTAAAAAGAGAAACATTAAGAGTTTTCAGAATAAAAGAGCATGTATGACTTGTTGTATGGATATTATTGAAGGGAAGGAAGTATGCAGATGCACGAGTTGTTTACCTCTAAAGAGACAGTTGAGTTGCAGCTGCACGAGTTGTTTACCTCTAAAGAGACAGTTGAGCTGCAGCTTCACGAGTTGTTTAACTCTAAAGAGACAGTTGAGTTGCAGCCCCACATTTTTAGAGCCAGGTATGAGTTGCGTTGTTGTCAGTGATGAGATTCCTCCCGTCTACCCGAGCCATCAAACCAAAATTTTTGATTTTGGTTCAATTTTGTAACAAGTGTTTTCGGCAACGGAGTCCCATCACGAGTGAAAAATTGAAACCACTTATTGCTTATGACGGCTACAAACTTCCTTTTGATAAAATGCTGAAGAATCGTGTGCAACGGTGGTCATACTATAAGAAGTCATGTAAGTGTTTTTAAAACTATTTTCAACAACTAACTAGTATAGTTGAAAGTGACACCGGTCACAATAATGAAAAATATGATGAGAAAGTCCTTAATGGACGAAAACTTGGTAATACTCTTAAAATAAAAGCTGTAGAAGATATTTCTTCCAAACCAGCAAAACTGATTACTTTGTTATTGAAACAAGGGGGTGCCCCTACCTTGACCAACAGTAATGTGACACTCATTCCTCATAATGTGGCTCGTACTAGTTTGTTTGCTTTGAATTCTATCAACATTAAAACTAATATTGGTGAATGATGAAAAAGTCACCTCTATAATTGAGTTCTCTCCACAACAGAATTTGAAAGTTTTGTTGAAAGTCCAGAAGATTTATGTGGGTGGGACATTCAAAAGCTGTCCTAAGTATTTAACCCAACTCTTTACCATTCATGGTTTCAATAATCATGTTTATATACTTCTGTTATGCTGCCCAACATATGAAGACTACGTATACCTCCGCATTCCTTTACGTAATTCATGACTGCATTTCTCTCAGTGCTGCGTGCTCCACGTCCGAGGTTTTTATAGACTTTGAATCAGCAGTCCACAGTGAAGTAGAGGAAGTCTGGCCTGATGTAGAGTAAGAGGATGCCGATTTAACCTTTGACAAAGTTGGTGGAAGAAGATTCAAACTTTAGGACTCACTAAAGTCTACAACACTCATACCAACACTCCCGAGAGTTATTTTTTGAAAAAAAAAATTTGTACCGCCTTTTTAAAACCCCTATGACGTTATTTACTGCTTTACTGATGACTTTATGACGGTTCAGCCGTCAGAGTATGCAAAGATTTTGTAGTTCAGGGACTACATTTTGAAAACTACATTTCTCCTGAGGCAATGTCCCCTCCTGGAACTTGGGCTAGTTTTCTACCACCTGGAATCGAACCAATAATAGCTGCGAAAGTTTCCATTCCAAATTGAACAGTTCGTTCAACAGTGGTCATCCCAACATCTACAACCTCATTGGCGTATTGCTTTACGTTCAACCCGAGAATGCAGGACTAAGGGTTTAAGAAGGGGGTGGGGGGAAGTGAAAAAAAGAAGCATTCGTTAGGGAATAAGTGGCAAAGCTTGAGCAAAAAGAAATATAGTGGTATGACTTCGTAAAAAAATTGAGCTTCAAGTTTTTGCCCAAACCATTGAACGACAAGTATTGAGGATGTTGGATATTATGAAGTATGTCGACATGAGACGATGATAGTTTCTATCTAAAATTTAAGACAACATGATAGAGAGCACACTGCTAATTAGGTGGATGCAGCTCATACCCCTCTCAAGTTAGGGGGCCGCAATACATACGTGTCTCTCAAAAAGCCGGACAGCAACTAGTACGCGTCTTCAAGATCAGGCCGCAACTCACAGTGTGCCAGGATAGGGAAAGTTATTCAGGATGGATTAAGTACGGAGTCGTTTTTTGAGCTGTATGCACAGATTATTGCCTACCCTGTAAGGGAACGGAGTGATTAGGTATGTGTGTTACGTATATGGCTGTACACTTTCACGTTGATGAATTAACTACAGGGGGCAGGGAGTTGTGTATGTTATTGTTTCAAATTAGTTTGTAAGCCATGTGCTTATATAATAAATCGGTTCATTAAATGCACTTTAAATATCTCAAATAAAAAATAACTGTGAGTTAAGTATGAATGCAATCTCAGTGAATCTAAACTATTAGAACACCAGGTAAAAATAAATATAGGGCTATTAGACAAAATACGATTGTTTCTTATATTATTTTCCTGCTAAATAGCAACTATGTATTGAACGAGACTTGAAACACAACAAGTGTCAGTTATAATAACTTTGTATAGAGCGATACTTGAAACACAACAAGTGTCAGTTATAACAACTTTGTATGGAGCGATAATTGAAACACAACAAGTGTCAGTTATAACAAATTTGTATAGAGCGATATATGAAACACAACAAGTGTCAGTTATAACAACTTTGTATAGAGCGATAATTGAAACACAACAAGTGTCAGTTATAATAACTTTGTATAGAGCGATATTTGAAACACAACAAGTGTCAGATATAACAACTTTGTATAGAGCGATACTTGGAACACAAGTGTGAGTTATAATAACTTTGTATAGAGCGAGACTTGAAACACAACAAGTGTCAGTTATAACAACTTTGTATATAGCGATAATTGAAACACAACAAGTGTCAGTTATAATAACTTTGTATAGAGCAAGACTTAAAACACAACCAGTGTCAGTTATAACAACTATGTATAGAGCGAGACTTGAAACACAACAAGTCTCAGTTATAATAACTTTGTATATGGCGAGACTTGAGACACAACACGTGTCAGTTATAACAACTTTGTATGGAGAGATAATTGAAACACAACAAGTGTCAGTTATAATAACTTTTTATAGAGCGATACTTGAAACATAATAAATGTCAGTATTAACAACTTTGTATAAAGCGATAAATGAGACACAACAAGTGTCAGTTATAATAGCTTTGTATATGGCGAGACTTGAAACACAACATGTGTCAGTTATAACAACTTTGTATTGAGCGATAATTGAAACACAACAAGTGTCAGTTATAATAACTTTTTTATAGAGAGATACTTGAAAAATAATAAGGGTCAGTTATAACAACTTTTAATAGAGCGAGACTTAAGACACAACAAGTATCAGTTATAAAAAAAATTTATAGAGCGAGACTTGAAACACAAGTGTCAGTTATAATAACTTTGTATAGAGCGAGACTTGAAACACAACAGGTGTCAGTTATAATAACTTTGTATAGAGCGAGACTTGAAACACAACTAGTGTCAGTTATAACAACTTTATATAGAGTGATACTTGAAACACAACAAGTGTCAGTTATAATAACTGTATATAGAGCGATACTTGAAACATAATAAGTGTCAGTTATAACAACTTTGTATGGAGCGATACTTGAAACAAAATATGTGTCAGTTATAACAACTTTGTATAGAGCGTTACTTGAAACAAAATAAGTGTCAGTTATAATAATTTTGTATATAGCGATACTTGAAACACAACAAGTATCAGTTATAATAACTTTGTTTGGAGCGATACTTGAAACAAAATATTTGTCAGTTATAACAACTTTGTATAGAGCGTTACTTGAAACAAAATAAGTGTCAGTTATAATAACTTTGTATAGAGCGATACTAAAATACAAAAATTGTCAGTTATAATAACTTTGTATAGAGCGATACTTGAAACATATTAAGTGTCAGTTATAACAACTTTGTATAGAGCGATACTAAAATACAAAAAGTTTCAGTTATAATAACTTTGTATAGAGCGATACTAAAATACAAAAAGTGTCAGTTATAATAACTTTGTATGGAGCAATACTAAAATACAAAACGTGTCAGTTATAATAACTTTGTATAGAGCGATACTAAAATACAAAACGTGTCAGTTATAATAACTTTGTATAGAGCGAGACTTGAGACACAACAAGTGTCAGCTATAGCCGTGAGGTGTATGCCAGACGACATCGGTTCATATTTATGAACGTTCACTAAAGTGAAACCATTTTAATTATGTGGTACTACGGAAATTAGAAATGTTTACCTATTTGGGCTAGATTACTCAGGATTTTGTATAAAACAAACTACATTAAACTTTTTAATTAAGATTGAAATCGTAGTTTATAGAATGCTTTGATACAATGATATGCACAGTTATGAAATGCACGAGTCAAACAAAGTTCAATTAAATGATGTGTGTTTGTAGGAAGGACTATCACATAAATAGTACCAAATTAATTAAAAATTCTACATACACGTATTTTTATAATTTTATAAATACAATTACCTAAGTTAGTTAATATTTTAATGTCATAGAAAATAGATTATTAGTATGATATATAGTGTTTTTCTCTACGTGTTACCACCATCCGGATTATATTTATACCTAAAATAATGTGTTGTGGATGATTAGGTATAATTGTTAATAAATGCATCTTCATTTGGGAGGAGTAAGAGTGGTAGGCAATTTATTAAAAATATTTCTCAATACACCCCACCTGGATTAAAACCCCGACCTCCCGTCTCCAGCAATTCAGACTTTATTAAACTCGACATTGAGGTAGATTTAATACAACTATATTAATATCAAACCTTAAAATAGATGTATATATATACATATAACAAGGATGTGTACAAGGCCATATCCGAGGGTGGGGAGCATATTTGGAGGTTCCAACCCCCAAACTTAACAAAGAAACTGCCTTGTTTACGGTTTAAACACAACAAGAAAATACGAGCATATAGCTTTTCATAGCTTGTCACGACCATTCTTATGTTAACGTGCATTATTTAAATAGTGTGTAGAGCGGGGATAGTATAAGTAGAGGGACTAACCTCCAACAGGTTGCAGTTTACGGAAATACAAACAGCAGTAGTAAGTTGAGAACAGCCTGTCTGGAGATAAGTTCGTGTTATAAATACTGTGACGCGGGAATGCTCTTAGTGTGTAGTTTGGACTAGTGTTAGTTAGTTGCTAGACTTTATTTTCCAAGCTAACACTATGAATTCCAGTAAATGAACGAACAAAATAATCTTGTTTCCTTTACCTTTTAGAAAATAAAAACATATTTGTTTGCTGTAAAAATTGATAACACGTTATTATTTTATTAGTGTCATTTTATAGTAATTGATGATATCTATCAGACAGATCACCTTATCATGTCAGTGACGCCAAACCCTTGTTTTTACTTGAATTTATTGTATCCTTGTTTAGTATCAAAGTTTTCCACCTTTCATATTCGTATCTCCACACTGTCTGCTGTGTGCTGCTGCCAGATAGATCTACCCTCATTATTTACTGAAAACCAAGAATAGGGGGTGGATGAAAACAGCTGTTGCGAATCGTAAAGTGTAAGTTGCAAGTTCATTGCGCGACTTAAAATTTCAATCTGTGAGTGGATAGTACAAGAACTTCACAAGGATGTCACCCACTGAATTTTAATACGATACTTTATAAAGTTGATTGGGGAGAAAATTAAAAAAAGCTTTTAGGAAATCAATAGCTGTGCTAAAAAAATTAGCTATAGCTTTGCGCTTTTTGGCAAATGGAGATTCATATGCAAGTCTACAATACCTGTTTAAAGTCAGTCAGGTCTGGTCAGGCACGTCCACACTTGGCTGATCACGATACGATACGGTGATCTAACACTTATCAGGACCCACCTCAATACTGTCCAAGTTTCAACTCACCCTCCTCCTGAACTCTGCGGGTATCCCCCCAGGAAGTCGTGCCACCATCTTCATGGCATCATGCCACTGGTTAAACCCGCTGTCCCCAGGGTAGGGCACCACGCTGAACCGCATTTTGGTGTCCTGACCTGCAACAATGACAGTTCCAGTAGAGAGGATCGCTCACAACTGGGAGGCAGGGATTACAGTGAGCTCTAGTGTGAGTGCATGTCATCTTAATCTTCTCAGCCTCGCCTTATTAATAACCAATGTTACTGACTTACAAATAGAATAGCTTCGAGCAATGGGATTATTCTACTCTGCCCTTGCAGGTTGAGAATTTGCAGTAACAAGCACGAACAAACAACGTGCTAGTATTATTACTCTTCTTATAGTATTCTTAGTAAGAATACAAGTTGAGTCCCACAGATCTTCAAGTAAATCCTTTCTTTGGACTCCCTTGCCCCAAATCAACATTTCCAATCATGTTACTTCTTCCTAGCACATACGGATTGTGTATTTTTATTTCCAAGTACATTTAAATGTAGGCCTAGGTTGTGATGCTAATATTGGGCAACGTGATTAGCCTAATTCGAAAGGTCTTCGGTAACAAAATCTTGATAATAATATTAATCTAGTAGTCTTTCATGCTATAAGTGGATTTAATAATATGTGGTGGTTTTAATAGTACAGTATGTGATATAAATAGCAGCAATATTTTTCAAAATAATATCAAAATAGCAGATCATGCGATTAAGGATCCTTAATGTTGACAAACGACAAATGAGAGTTGGCATATAGGGTGACTATGCCATATATACTAAACTATAGCTGATAGGATAAAACTGATGCCATTTTTGGAATCAGCGGGTCAAATATACCAAATAATAGGTGTCACTTGTAGGGCACCAAAATGTGTGTTGGACAGTGTAATCTGTGATGAGTATTGAGCAATGTCTACCACACACAGCGGATTGACATTTGTAAAATTATTAGCATCTGTGGACGAACATGTGCACCTCCAAGCTGGAATTTGGAAATGTTGGATGGAAAAAATCTAATTTATTAATGTATGGGTCTGCTTGAAACAAAGAAGTAACCACGCAATTCGGGTACGTCCACTAGTTACATAATATATAAGTGAAAATGTAATAAACACGGCATGAAATATTATAATATTTCAGAAAACTACTCCTCTAACTTTGTGTCCACTTAATCGTCCCCGCTTCCTTTAGACATACGAGTACAACATCAATATGTGCCTTGGCGGTGGCTCAAAGGGAATATTTTGTGGCTGCACTCTTGATATTATTAAATAATAGCATAGTCTAGACTAGAATATCGGAGAACATTGTTATTTTAAGGAAAGTCAGATTAATTAAACAATGCTTGCAAAGTGTAGGATATACATTTTATGTTAGTAATTTTTATTTTTTATTTTATTAACAGTTGAACTGTATGAAATCCAGTAGGATCTGGATAATTCGACGTTGGATAGTTCTAACACAACATTATTCCTAATGAAGCTACTATTTAAATAAATAGTAAACAGTAATATTTAATTTTAATTTTAGCTAGAAATACAGTAAAACATTTTTAATTTGAATTCCAAGGGATATAAAAATAATTCGAAACATCCAAAATTCCAATTAATTGTTTTAGTGAGTATCAAGGCAGCTGGTACACAATAAATCAGTAACCTCAAAATATGCTACATATAAACATACACATGCTATATAATATGCTATTTAATACACACATAGACAATATATACAATATACAATATACAACATACATAAATACATACATACATACATACATGAAAAAACAAGAAAAATGCATACACAAATTATAAAAACTTGGAGAATTAACAAAATAAAATTGTAAACTTGAATCAATTTTTGCAATTAAATTACATTACGTTGAAAATATATGATACGGAGCTCCACACGAACTTTCTCACTCTGTTGTTTAGAAATGGAGATATGTACTCAAATTTCGTAATATAATATACACTAGCAAACTCGAGAACAAATTGCGCTCGACATAAGTGTAACATTTTTTTACTCGTGGTTTTAAATTTCATAATTTTATTTTTAAAGAATTAGTCTTCATTTATATGTTTGGACCAATAAAAAACATCGATATTGGGTCCCCGAGGGTCAATATTTAATATTAAAATTAGGACTTCCGGTTTAAATTTTCGTCATTTTACTAGGGGATGCACATCTTGTGGTTATCGCAATGCTATTAAATTCCTCTTTTATAAATTTTGATCAATAAAATAGGTAATTATTGACTATTGAGTCTAAAATGAGGGAGATAGAATTGTTATAGCCAATTTTGAGAAAATTGAATTTTTCTGTTTTCATTATTTAGGAAACTGTTATTAATTTTAGGAATAGACAGAAACACAGACAGACGGAATTGCAAAAAACACTTTTTAGGGTTGGGAGGTCACGAAACGTCGACATACATCAACATCTCGGGCTGGATTTTTTGACGGTCGTAATAATTTACCTTAAAGTGTTGGAAAAGTTAAAATAAAAATATATTTGTGTATAGCTTAAAAACATTTGGTTTTATAAAAATATATTTAAAGTAAAAGACGTTTATTATAAATAGATCCACGTGTATGCAATGATAAGTAGTTTCGTATCTCAAAGACTTACCGGGATAAAATTAAAAATTAGAATTTACGCATTATACCGGAACCCTTAAAGTCATTTGGACGAAAAATTGAGGGTAGACTTTTGGTTTGTAATATTGATCAAAGCTTAGAAATGAAATCTAATCAAACTCGTTTAAGCCGATTTTGATAAAATCAAATTTTTCTCTTTCCACCCTTAAGAAAACACATTTAATTTTAAGGTTGGATATCTAATTTCAAAAATTCCTCGGGGTAAGCCTATGAAAACCCTATATACCAAGTCTTAGCCCGATCGGTAAAACATTTTAGGCTATAGTCGGAAGTACAGACAGACAGATGGAAATTCAAAAACCACTTTTTTCGGATTCGGGAGGTCATGAAACGTTGAGATTCATCAACATCTCAAGTTCAATTTTTTTGACCATCGTAGCCCTTAACGCCTGGTTTGGATCCAGTTAAGCTTCTCTTTTACTATTAGTCAATATGGCTAGCGTTATATGACATTCTTGGTATATTGGGTGATTTAATAAAGATCGTTAAGTTAGATTTTGAATG
Organism: Timema monikensis; assembly: GCA_902151445.1. Classification (NCBI taxonomy): domain Eukaryota; kingdom Metazoa; phylum Arthropoda; class Insecta; order Phasmatodea; family Timematidae; genus Timema; species Timema monikensis. Next base: position 14,584 of record CABFVZ010005128.1, read on the forward strand.
GGTAAAAAACGAAAAAATTAGCAATTGGCATCTAAATAACCCTCCATATTTTTCATTCTGAAATTAGAATTAAATGTTATTTTTTGATCCTACTGAATTTGGTTGGTTCGAAGCCCGAATTTCGTTAGTTTTCGATGTCGTACTCGTTCCAAACCTAGCTTAACCACCCTTATTAAAGCACCCCATAGTGAAAGAGAAAGCTGTAAATTGTGCACCAGTGGCGAGCGGGTTGCCTATAATAGGGGATGTGTTGGTGTGGCCTTCATCCTTTGTGTATGACAATGTGATCACGTGACGCCCAACATGGAAGGAGTAATCTTTCATATTGCGTGAGCGTCCTCAACGATAAGTTTTTAATTTTCATTTGTCAGTGTTTCCAGGATTTTATATGTTGTGTTGATATGTTTCATGTTTTATCATGTATGTAGACTACATATTTAGTCCATAGGTTTTGCATAGAATATATTAAATGTGTGTATTTATACATGGAATATATTAAATGCGAACAGTTGCGTAGATACTCATAAGAATAGCTCATTTGAGTTTTGAATATTTCGAATGCTTTTAGATGGACTTGTAATTAAAACGTTTCTACTGTATAACTTTTTTTTTAATTTAAAAATAATTCATTTTGAATCATCAACCGGAGTTTTTATTGATGTTTGACAAATATAATTTTCAAGTAAATATATTTGTTGTTTTGTAACATTTAGCTAAATATGGTATGAAACAAAATAATTATATGATGCCATTCATTTTTCGACACGCGTGGTAAAAGGGATTCTTATACGTCATCATTTTTTGGGGGGGAAATATCAAAGTGGACCTTAAATACGTTAACACAACCTCAACACAACCTCCAAAAAAAATCGATTTAAGATAGTATTTATATTTAAAGCTTTTATTATATTTTATACTAATTTTAAAAGTGCAGCTCAATATTAAATGTTACTTTTTGAGAGAAAAACTAAAATATTAATAAGTTGTAAGATTGGACATGACTAAAATTCTAAAGTGCTTCAAATGAACGAATGAAAATTAAGAATGTATTTATGAGAGTCTATGTGTGTAAAAAGTTTGATCGGAATTCGTATATTAGTTACATTTTAAAGAAGAAACATCCTAATATATAAGGGGTTTTCAAAAATATTAAACTTTGAATGTGCCTTAAATATATTTAGCGTAAATCTGGTCTAAGACCTTCGAGCTATATTAGTACATTTTTATCGATGGAGGTATACATGTGGACAAAACGTTATGATAATAAAATAAAGCTTTTAGCTTTATAGTAAACGTGGTCAGAATTGATTTTTGTATGAGTCAGAATTTCTAAATATTCCTTCTTTTTGCCTCGAATAGGTAATTTCTACCAATCACATTTTAATTATTTTGTGTCGACCAGCTTACTTGCAATCTTCTAATTTAATATCTAGACAGAAAATATGATTCACACTCAAATAATGAAATTATTGTTAGTATAAGAGAGCGTGGTTTAGTTATTAATTTGTGCTTTTTTATTATAACAATAATTCCATTATTTTGTCATCGTCCACATTAACTAGACTTGTTCCCTCGTGCTCATAATTTTTTGTTTCTCGACAAAGAACTAACTTTTTGAAAATGTGTAAACTACCTAAGGAAAAAAGTTTAATTTTGTTTTCACAAATTAATTTTAAAGGCAATGGGCAGTCATTGATAATTAATAGGCAATATCACTTGGCTATTAACATGGTGTGCTGGTGGGCAAATGGTCTAAAATCAAGCTAATTTAGTCTGGTTTGCTGCCGATAGAAAGGTCAGGGCTCGAATCCCAGCTGGTTACATCAGGGTATTTTTTCATAAATATACTTGGCAATTGTGTGTGACTGCAGTGTCCACATAGTAAATACATGATGAATTGAGAGTTCTCTGAGAGACAGCTGCTAGAATATGTGCTGGTTAATAATAGTATTTAGTACCGCGTCTTTACTACCCGTTCGGGTTATACGCTTTAAGTACTAATTACGTTAATGGATTTAGGAATAGGGAAGGTTGAATTAGAGGAAGTGAACCCGCATTTTTGTGGAGGGAGAGTGGAAGACCATTTAGGAAAAACCACCCCCAGTTCACCCGACCGAGTTTCGAACCTCGATCTCCCCGTCCTCAGCAGTCGAGCTCCACACGACAAGCGCGTTAGCCAACTACGCCACC